>JANHZU010010527.1:47803-71267 GCA_032468055.1 Acrochordus granulatus | reverse complement strand
AAAGATTTGTCTGCGAGCCAGATGCAGCCATCAAAAGAGCCACATCTGGCTCGCGAGCCATAGGTTCCCGACCCCTGTGCTAGAGGAACAAGCCTTTGTCAGTCTAGGTTGAGCTTTTATTTTCGATGTCAGCTTTTGAAACGCGCACTCCGGTTTGGCTTTGCAGGCACTGAATTATTTATCGCGGAACATAGCTAAAATCCTGGGATGCATGATTTCTTTGAGGAGGCTCGGTGGAGCAGGAAAAGGACTCCATTACAGCTGCATCTACTAATACCAAGGATATACTTGTGTAAACAGCATCACAGGAAATGCCATCTGATAAAAGAGGCATGTCTGTCAAAGAGGACCTCTGTGATTTCTAATTTGGAACATTGGAAAGGTTATTTTTCTGAATATATACAATTGGGCTTACTTCAGCTGCTACGGAAGTGTCTCACAACCTGGTACCTTTCTGATGTACTAGACTACAATCCCATTATACCAATTCAACATAACATAGTTGTGGGAGATGATGAAAGTTATACAGGTAGTCCTCAACTTACAACCAGTGACTCAGCGAGCATTTGAAATTCCAATGGACCCCTCCCAAAAGTACTTATGACCCAGATTTGAAGTTCCGATGGCCACCCACACCCCCATAATCGCATTTTGGCACTCGGCAAGCCTCAAGCAATAGTCACACAAGCATATCTAATTATTATACTCAGCAATAACCAGGAAGCTTATACAGGTAGTCCTCAACTTACAACCATTTGAATCACAACAGACATACCAGAGGACGAGTTATGACCTGGATTTGATGTTTCAACAGTTGCCATGTGATTGAACTTGGGCGTTTGGCAGTTAGGCTGCGTTTATACCCATTTGCAGTATCCCGTGCTCCCGTGAACACAATTTATGACATTTTTTGCTGGAAACCGGCGTTTACTTCCAGTTTCCAGCAAAAAACACAGAGGATCAGATGGGAGGACTCTGAGGATCAATTTGTTGAGAACAGACGGCCAAGGAAAAGGAGTCAACCAAACTGAGTTGTGTTGCATTATTCAGTTCAGCTACCTTCCCAACAGAGGGCGGAGTGTCCCCTTTGAAATCATCCACATTCTTGCATCTCTGGAATAGTTACTGCTATCCTGAAGAGAAAGGATGTGCAGATTTCACAGAGAAAATAATTAGTTTAGCAAATGTTCTCATCCTAATCCTTCACAAAGTATTCCTTCTGAAGAAATGTCAACACAGCTGGAATGTCTATGTGTGGACATGCAATGAGAAGTGCATGCATTGCTCAAATTTTCACATATGTGACTGGAAATTTTATTTAGTAACAAGCTACTAGCTTTTGAGGTTTATATGCTATCGATATTGCTAATAGGCTTTCAACTCTATTCACACCAGTTATCATACTATGAAGATTTTTTTTCAAGTGCTTAGCTGTTTCAAAATTGGGTACAGAAGCCCTACATAACTTACAGTTACAGTATACAGGGTAAAAACAACATTAAATGAAGGTAAATTCATGGGAAGTGACACCGAGTATGACTTAAATCCTCATATTGCCAACTTAAATTACTTCATGTATACTCAGAGTTCATGGGAATAAATTCCAGAAACGTGTGCATAGATCTGTCTGCAGTCTAAGAATCTATAACTTCTTGCTTTGACTAGTTATGATCCTTCTCAAAAAAATTTTTTTTCAAGTCAGCGTCCTTGAAGTTTTCCCGGCAAGGTTTTGGAAATGCTTTGCCACTGTCTCCTTCCTAGGACTCAGAGGTAGTGACAGGCCTAAAGTCACCCAGCTGGCTTTGTGCCTAAGGTGGAACTCGAACTCATGATCTTTCTGTTTATAGCCTGGTGCTTTAACCACTACGCCAAACTGGCTTTTCTCAAATTGATGGCAGTTTTATTCTCAGTCTGCTTTTTACACCTGCTGCTCTGAGATGAGTTAAACAATAATATCCAGAATATGAAGTCAACCATTTACAAAATACTTTTATATTAGAGGCGAGGCTCTTGATTCTACAGCTAGGATTTAGGATATTGGCACATGATCTGAACCTGGTGTCTGATGCTAGTCAAGCTCCAAAGCACCTGTATTTTTTCTAATCAATTTGAAGAAGAGGTGCTGATACAGGTTACTATGCAAGCCATACTTGCTCAGTTAGCCTCTTCAGCACAGTTACGAAAAGTGCAGGCATCCCATCCTTTTCGGCACTTGAGTGCTTGAATTAGAAATTCAGAAAATGGGAAGTGGGAACAGCTAATTTAGAAAATAGGAAGTGGGAGAGGCGATCTTGTTAAAAAAGCTTCATGCAGAGCTGCTTGTTTTTTAACCAAATATATTTTAAGACTAGTTTCTTTCTGAGGAAACTTCTGGAATCTCATAGTGTCAATTAAATCTTATAGTGCAGCGGAGTCAAGTCTCTCCTTTTTTGATATTCTGAATCATCAACTGAAAATGAATTATCAATTGGTGGTATGAATTATCAATTCGTACTAAGCCAGAAGATAATGAATGGGAAATAGGGAGAGCTATTTTTGAGTCACAAACACATACAATGTTTCCAGTTTCTTCTCCGTGGCTCCCATGCTAATCCCATGAATCTAAGGATGTCAGAGCTGGGGAGCAGGATATCCTTGGCATCAGGAAATCCTGTTTGGATCTCTGGTATTTCCAGGAGGGTCGGCTAAAAAAAAAAAAAACTCCCCCAAAACCCTCCATCTCTGTAAGAAGAGTTGAAATAGAAAGCAAATGAGACAACAACTTCTTTAAAGGAACAAAATTCACAAGGGAAGAAAACCACAACGCACTACCTTTCCTGGATATTCTCATCAGCAGAAGAAAAAAAGCAAAGTAAAAACCCAAGTCTGTCAGAAAACAACTCACACGACCAAGTGGTCCACTGCAAAAATAGCAAGCCAACTTCCATAAGAGGTAAGAACATGTACAACAAGTACAAATGTACTACAACAACTCAGAACACCAGGAAAAGGAAAAACACCGATACAGCATCTTCCAGCAAAATGGATATCCGCACAGCTTTTTCAAAATGTTCCTGGCCTCTCAACCTATGATATCACAACCAGCCCTCCAAAGCATTTTAAGCAAAATAAAGATCGAGTAGCCCAAGAAGAAAAAGAAGAATTGTCTACAACTTTTCATGCAAGGACCATAAGAACCACTACGCAGGATACCACTACGCAGATTCCTCCTGCTAACTCTGCTTTGTGACATTTTGTTTTGCTACAGCTAAGTTCATTGCTCCTGGCACTATTGATGTTGTGATGCCATGGACTACCACCAATTCTTGACTGCAAGACTCACGAGAGGGTAACAGAGCAACACATAGACCAATGTTTCTCAATCTTGGCAACTTGAAGATGTGTGGACTTCAACTCCTGCAGTTTCCCCAGCAGCATGCAGCTCTTCAGTTCTGGGCGTTGAAGTCCACACATCTTAAGGTTGCCAAAGTTGAGAAACACTGTCATAAAGTACAACTCTTTCCTGTCCTCTAGTGATCCAGGGCTTTGCACCCCAGAAGTGGTTAGTCTTAACTGAGCATATGTGGCATATGCTTCTCAAGTGCAGTACTGATCTTCCACTTGCATGCCTTTCTGAGCAATTTCTCAGGAAGCAAAAAGTAGGAAAGTGAAACGCCCAGAGCATGTTCAGCCTTGGCTGCCTCTAGACTACTTCTGATCTGATCATAGCTGACGAAAATTAAAGGCATACTTCCTGGCATTTTGCGATAGGAAAGATTTTGAGATAAAAAGGCTGTAATGCTAATCCTAAAATAAAGTGTACATCGTGTCAAAAAAGCAAAGAAAACTTCAAGCTCCCTACCGAATCCCACATAAAAATCCCAGTGCCACCCACCTTATATTTGTCATCCTAACCCTGGTGGTTTGAGTGACAGCCCTAGAGAAGGTCATCTCCATAATCTGGAACAGTCTTCTGCCAGAGATCAGAGGACCCCTATCCTTTTAACTTTTAACCTTCCTTCCTTCCTTCCTTTCTCTCGCCATTTTTATTTTTATAAATAACTCAAGGTGATGAACTTACCGAATACTCCTCCTTCCTCCTATTTTCCCTCGAGCGACAACCCTGTGAGATGAATTGGACTGAGAAAGAGTGACTGGCCCAAAGTCATGTAGCCAGCTTTCATGCTTAAGTTGAGACTAGAACTCACAGTCTTCCGATTTTTAGGCCAACGCTTAACCATTAGACCAAACTGGCTCTCTTAACTCAAGCACTGGGCTAGGATAGGGGTGCTGAGCTGTGAGGATGTTTGGTCTGGTGGCTGGGGTAAGTATAAGCTTTTGATTACATTTTATGGAGTATTCTGAGCCACTAGAGCAATTGCATGAGATGGGTGGCCATATGTGTCCTGTAAATAAATAAAACACATAAAATTCAGGGAGCGGCCACCTTTGCTAGCAAAAGACCTTGTGTTCCATTCATCAGACTGTTAGCTGCAGAAAATCGAAGAAGATATGAGCTACTAAACTCTGCTTCATATACAGAGGAAACTTTTGATAGACAGAACGGATAATTCTGAGTTAAACGAAGGAACAGCCCAAACAGTGTACAGTCTTGGAGCATCGCTCCTTTCAGTCCTGGCCGAAATGATGCCAAAGTGGTCAGCAAGTGAGGAGCAGCCACATTTTGTGGCAGATATCTAATATCTTTATTGTCACTGCACCATGTACAACAAAATTAACCATGCCGCCCACTGACTGATACCCACGGTATCACTCATATCGTGTCACAGAAACTATGGGGCACATAGTAAGGAAATGAGGAAAACTAAACTAAAAATGCGGACTTCATAAAAACCATCACACACAACCACACACTCCCCATGTCCGTTGCACAGTCCCCACGACACATCAAACATGAAAATATGACATTGCACATCGAACATAATTCATAATTATTAATATAATAATTAATTAATTAATATAATAATTATTAATATAATAATTATTAATAATAATTATTAATATGATTATAATAATAATAACATAATTCATAATTCATTCATACAATGAATCTGAACAACACACGCTTGGACTGAATTGAGTGTAATTATTGCTGTTGGGTAAAAGCTGTTTTTAAATCTATTTGTCCTCGTTTGGATTGTTCTGTACCATTTGCCTGACAGCAGCAGTTCAAACGGTGAATGTCCAGGGCGAGAAGTGTCCTTTATAATGTTCAGAGCTGTTTTGAGACAGCGAGAAATGTGTAGTCCTTCCAAAGTGGGGAGAGGGCATCCTACAATCTGCTGAGCCGTATTGATGATCCTTTGGAGAGGTCTCCTCTGAGCCACTGTGCGGCTGGGGTACCACACTCACGTACAGTATGTTAGTATGCTCTGTACAGAGCTCCGATAAAAGGACACCAGCAGTCTCTGAGTGACGTTGTTCCTCTTGAGCATCCTCAGAAAGTACAATCTCTGCTGGGCCTTTTCCAGCAGCTCAGAGGTGTTCACATTCCAGGCTAGGTCTTCCTCTGTGGACTCCCAGGAATTGAAAGTCTGCCACCCTCTCCACACAGTCCCCACTGACGATAAGTGGAGGAATGACCGTTTTCTTCTTCCTGCAGGCTATTATGAGATGCAGGTAACTTAGGATTTCCTCTCAGGATTATACCTTGTTTCAGGGTAGGCATCAGATGTTTTGGACTACAACTCCCAGGACACTTTGCCATTGGCTTAGTTAGCTGGGGCTCATGGAATTAGAAACTGACTGGAAGATCCCAGTTGGCTCTTTTTGGCCAGGGTTCTCTTTAGTGATAAAACAGATATATAGACATATGGATCTCTAACATGCCTTTCCCTGCACTACTGTGAAGACTCCTCAGATTTAAAGGAAGAGGTTCGAACTCCCACAGTGAAATACTGGACGGAGGAGATTATGATCACATAATCCCTCATAGCTCGCCCTTCCGAGTTTGATCTAAGTGTATATTAAGTCACCAAACTGATTTTTAAGCAAGCAGATTAACATTTTTTCCTCCTTGTTTTAAAGAATAAGTTTGCCCTTATGTGTACCTGGCCACCTAATGCTTTTCCCACAATAATGGAAACATGTTTTCCACTAAAATTGTAGAGGAAGCTGAGGAACAACTGAAGTGGTCTTGGAACTTTGTTTTTGGGAACAGTGTTATTCCATCACTTTTTTAACAAATGGTGTGTTTTCTCTAAAGAGCAAAGCATGCCTTTACACAAGGTGGGGATTTCCCCCCGCCTGCTTTCTTTTGTGTCCTTTGAGATTGTGCCAAACAATTACTGGAAGTTAAATCAACTGAAGGCAATGGAATTTAACTCCACGTAGGATTGTGCCGTAAATTCTGTGTAGCACTCACTTCATTCCTTATGGCATCAGAGAAAATTGAGACAGAACCTTGGAGAGAAAGTGGAATAAAAATTAGGAATTGTGGCTTTCTACTAATACATTTATTTCAATATTGGATTTCGGGAGAGTGCCAGAGTTATGCATAACTGTGCATTAATTGTTATGCTTGCTGCTTAGCATCACCGTATGTGCCATTCTGTGTGATTTAAATGTGCCACGTTGAATCTATTTCTTCCCCTCAGTAAACATTAAAATTAAAAAATGTCCTGCGACTAGAGAAGTAGGGCAGTTGTTATATACAATACTTCACACTCGATTGAAACTGTCAAAAACACGAAGGCATACTTGTCGCTTTTGTTGTTCTGTTATATGCCCAATGAACCTAGTGCTGCCTTCACTGGATTTTGAGACAATGCTAAAGAATTTTGTTTGGCAAAATTGGCATTACATTGGATACCCCCAGTCAGTTCTCTTGGACCTGGCAGTGTTCCTTGAACTTGAAAATTCTTTCTGCACGTCCCTGTAAGCCCAAAGCAAGGACAAACAGTGGACCTTTTCACACTGCTGAATTGTAAGGCTATCCACCCATCCTTGAGATGGCATAAAACTATACTAATATGAAATGTGCTGACTTCATAGGTTCGTTGCTGTTTTTATAATGAGGAAAACAGCATTATGACACAAGCTCGGCCTCTTTTGGACATGCATGCAGCATCATGACAAAAGCAATTCCCTGGTGCATCACAATTCCTTGACATTGCCGATGTCATTCAGATCTCCTTTGCCACCCTCCTCAGACAATGCTATTCATATCTTGCCTCTCTCGCTTCTGTTCCCAGTCATTACCCCTGACTTTTAGGCAAAGCCTAAAAGATTTTCAATACCTCGAGACTACTCTTGGACAGTGTTAAAGGGACAGGGACAATGCCACAGGAAAAAAAATAAAGAAGCCCAGTATATCTTCTCCTCACGTCCCTGAAAATTTGTTAGGGTGCTGAAGAAACAAGGAAAAACACCTCCTTGAAAGATGCTAGGAGCCATACCTGGATGCAGCTGTCTTCTCAACAATCAGCTTGCGGGCAAGTCTGGTTCTTTCTCCTTTCTCAAAAAGCAAGAAGAAACCTTGGAAGCCTGATCATATGTTCTCAGGCAAACATGTTGCCGCTTTAAGTTTTAACCACAAGAAGCTTTCCTCCATCAAAGCTAGTGAGGTAAACACAAAGCTGGTTCAGTTGATGAGCTTCTCCACAGTTACAGAAAGAGTCCCAAAGCAGATATGAACTTGCAGAGATGCTCTGCAACTAACCACAAAAACAGTTCTTCCAACTATCTGGCTACGTTTCCATCTATTAGGCCCACCTAATCTCCCCGCATCTTGCACACCCGTACGCAAACTTAGAAGGGACGCCAAAGAGTCCTGGTCCCTTATCTGCACTCACAAAGGCTTCCCCACCCTTCTGATTAGAAAGACATTCAACTGTCTTCCAACAGCAGTGATAAAGAACCTGGCCACGGAGCTCTAAGATGCTGGGGGTGGCTCAGTTTGAACCATCTCTTCTCTTCCGCTTGTAATGGCAGATATGCTGCTTTGAATTGGGAAAGTTTCCCCATCTTGAGTTGATCCACCTATTGCTTTTCTTGCTTTTTTATGCCTGGGACACATGGATCCATTCATATCTGGCTTAATGCATTCATTCACTTAATTAAAGTGAATGAAACTGGCTTTGGGTGTCTTAGATTGGGTCTGTGTTCCAAGCCCCACAGAATTTTTTTGGCTGAGGCTGTTCTCTTCCACGTGAAAGCAAAGACAAAGCCTCTTTCAAACTGAGCATGTTGTCTTCTGTGACTTTTATACCACACATGCCAAAAATAAAGTGTGTATTTTTCACAGAGAATTTGACTCCTAGCGACTACGGAGTCAAGTCCTTTCAGTTTTCCTGGGAAATTCGAAGGAAGAGTTTCTTTTGAGGTCGTATTTTTGGCAGTCTAGCCTGTATCCTGGTATTTGCTGATAGACTCCTATCCAAGTAGCAATCCAGTCACACTCTGGCTGCAGACTGTTCTTTGGTCAACCCTTTTACCTGGCAAGGTGTGTTTGAGAAATGCATTTTAATTTTAGTTGCCCTTAGTTCGGTTTCTTTGGCTCCCCTTTTGGTGTTTCTAGTGAGGAGACTTGAGGTTATGGGCCACTGAACCATCACGAGGTAGCATTACACTCACAAGATAGTCACAGTTTGCAAAGGGTTTACACATGCACTCCCATTTTACTGAGAGATATAGCAGAAGTGAAGCTTCTGTGTCCAAATTATTTTAAATATATGACCTTCCTTCTTGAAATAATAAATCAGTTCCTTATGCATTAAACAGGGAATACACTAATTATTCATTAAAGAAGTGTCATGTGATTATCCTACTCAGAACCAGAGCTGATAAACGTTTGGACATGTTCATACAATGTCCTTAGTTAGTTGTCTATTTTTTATAGTTTATATAATGTACTGAACCATAAATTAAAAAGCAAGATGTGCACAATCCAAGCCACGCAAAAAGAAATCAAGTTTAGCATTCATCAGCATATTGTACAAATACAGCCATTGGGGCATTTTATCACCTATTTAAATATATGACAAATGCAGCCAATGAGAGTCCAATCCAAATGTATTACAATGATTGAATTGGATGCGGCACAAAAGATGTAAAATGTTTACTCAAGAGGTTAGAAAAGGGCCTGATCGATCGATCTTCTTTATCAAAGAGGTCCAAAAAGGAGGGTGAACCAACAGAAGCAGCAGTGGTTCCCACTCCTTGCTTTGCCCTTGCCCTTTGATCTACCCTGAGAATTGGGACCACGGAAGAGAAAGGAGTGATTGTTGAGAAAATGATGGAGATCTAACTTGCCAATGATTAATTGGCAGTGGCTTCTGTAGAAGGCTAGCTTCCAGCAGGGGTTTTCAAAATTTTTCAGGCCAAGGAACCTGTTAGCTAAAAATAAAATCCCCAGAACCCCCACCCAAGTAGCAAAGTTCTGGTAATAATAATAATAAAAAAAATTGGTTGACCCTATTTAATTTTGTTTTAGTATACGAAATCTTCTATGTTATGAAAAACATTTTAAAAAAGTTAATTATTTATATACATACAAACAGAATAACGTGAGGTATTTTGTCCTGTTTTCAGAGAAGACTTTCTGTCAGTCTACTTTTTCTGTTGGTATGTGTGCCATTGTAAGCATGCATGAAGAAGTAATTTTTATTCACCCAGTCACTCCTGTCCTAGTCACCTCCTATCCTAGTCACCTCCTATGGGGTTGCCCTTGAAGAACATTTGGAAGGTATAGCTGCTGTAGAATGCAATGGGCCAAGAAGGGATGGGTGTATCCTGATATAACTGGGTAACCTCTGCTGCTTCAAGGGCCATAGTGATTGGCAATGGGTTTGGGGGTATGAATCAATCCATTGGTCACCTTTAAGCCCCTATCTGGGGATCAAACTGGTTATCCAAGGGACACCTTCACTGTACTCATTCGCCTACCCAATCTGCTCAAATAAGGTCAACTTCCTCCAAGTCTCTGCCATTGAACGGAGCCTTTGAGGGGGAGTTTTTCAATGTCCATCCTCACATTTTGGAACTGTGAGATTTCATCAGTTCCATCACTTCAAGGCTTTAAGAAGGTTATCAAGAGATAACTGTTTCATCTAACACAGGGTCATGGAATCAAAGAATCGTAGAGTTGGAAGAAAAGCTAAAAGGAAAAGGAGACCCTGCCAGGGTGTGACCGACTCCAGGGTGCGGTGCTCATCCCCGTTTCCAAGCCGAAGAGCCAGTGTTCGTCCTGGGACGGCTCCGTGATCACATGGCCCGCATGACTGGAGGCCTAAGGCGCACGGACACTGTTACCTTCCCACCAGAAGGGGCGGTACCTATCTATCTCCTCGTGCTCGCACGCTTTCGAACCGCTAGGTGGGCGGAAGCTGGGGCAGAACAGCAGGAGCTTGCCTTGCTGCGCGGCAACACTACAGTTTTCAGCCGGCAAGCCAAGCTCTTAACCACTTGCGCCACCGCGCTTTTCTTTTAAGAAAAGCTAGAGACCAGACCATCTAATCAAAGCCTCTTGCTCATATCACCCTGGACAAATGGATTTCCAATTTTATTTTATTTTTTTTGGAAAACCTGCAGTGACAGAGCATCCATGACTCTAAGAGGCATGCATTTCCATTGCTTAATAGCATTCATAGTCAGGAAATTCAACCTTATTTTCAATTATTCTCTGCCTGTCATGTTTCCACCCATTGGTTCTAGTCTTAACCCCTGGTGATATGGAGAATAAATCCACACCCTCCTCCCTGTGACCTCCCTTCATGTATTGTAAGATTGCTATCTCTCCCTAGCCTTTTCTTCTTTCGGCTAAATACATCACATTCCTTTTACTGCTCTTCATAGGATTTACTTTCCAAGTCTCTTCCCATCCTTATCCATCTTCTCTGCACACTTTCCAATTCCTCAGTGTCTTTTTAGGATTGTGGCAAGCAGAAGTGGACACAGTATTCAAGGTGTAATCAAATTTATGCAGTATGAGCAGTACTATCACTTCCCATGATAATGTATAGGTATTTCCATACGGTGATCCTGAAGTATCCTGAGGTCTTCCAGATGTGTTGGGCATACTCTGCTTAAAACTCAGCAAGGAGTCCCACCAAGTTGAGATGGCAGCACTCGAATTTCTCATGTTTCCCTCTTAAATGTTCTGGAAAGATTGTGTTTGTTTCTGAGCATTTTTATAGAGCCCTTCTCAATGTGATTCCAGGCAGTACACAATAAATATAAAAACAACATCAGTAGAAAAACAATAAATGTAGGATACAGATGGTCATCCAATCAACCACAAATCAACATGAAAATACACAGTTCACAATATTTCTTTATGGAACTCAGTTTGTGTCCTTCAACTATATATGTGTGTGCGTGTGCGTGTGCGTGTGTAGTATCACTTTACATGATACCAAAATTAATGTTTGAGTTCACACTCATATCCGCCTCCAGAACTATGTAAACTGATAGTTGCCATTGTCTTCTGTCATCTTCAAACAGCCTAGAAAGCAAACCACTTCCTCTCTCCAGCTGCAAAGATCCACAGTCTGACGTACTTGCTTACAATCGCCCTTTTAATCTTCTCTCTTGTTCTTCATTGTTTCAACATGATCCAGGGAATTTTTTAAAAGAAGATACATTAGGTTATATGTTCATATGTTGCTTTGTATGTTGATAGGAACTAATACTAACTTAGATGAAACAATTCTTCATACTATACTGATTTGGCAACAATGTCACCTTAAATTGTGAATGTTTGATGTTGTTCAGATTGACTTTCTCTTTTCACTTGAAAGTTGGGTTTAGTCATTAGTTTTAATTTTAATATATTTTGTGCTTTTGGTTATCCCCCCGCCCCAGAATTAGATTTTGTGGGGTGGGGCTGAGGTTCCTTTTTAACTAGACCTTTCCAGGTATTCAAGACAGTCAACATTGTGCCTGGAGAGTTTTATTTACATCACTGACCTGTCTTCCCTTACCCAGAACACTCTGGAAAAGAAAAGAAATTTAGACTATAAAACGTTCAAGTTGGTTTTGAGCTCAGTAGTGTTATCCATTCAATATTTTCTTTTGTATTAAATTTCGACTAAATGTTAGTATGATTCATGATATATATTACCTTAGAACATTTAGAATAGTCATGTGTCTTTTGTTTACTGTTTTGTCCTTTGCCAGCTGAAAATTTTCAGTCCAATCCACCTTCAGAAATATATTCCATCATGTTCCACAGGCTTGTTTCCAAGACTGTACATGACATCATAGTCACATGATCAAGCGTGTTCTGTTTATATGATATACAGTATAACCTGATGTCTTTTTCTCTGGAATGCAAATTTTGAACTCCAAGCGGAAAGACTTAAATCAAAAAGAAGGAAGAAGACAATTCTCCTACTTGAGAGGCCTGAGGCCTTCGTGAAATTAAATCCTGTCTTGCTTGCAACGAGTATTTAGAAGAAATTCAGAAAGGTAGCTGTATTAGACTTTTGCAATGCAAACAGCAGAGGGTTTTGTGTATCTACATTTACTAGCACAGACATTTGTGCAGATTACACTGAATTTAATTGGATAAACAGAGTGTCCTCCTGAAAATAATTTTTTGATCGGAAAGAAGGAAATGAGGGTAGGTTGGAAATGGCAAAAGTGACTGATAATGATGATTATTTATAATGAACTTTCACCAAGTAGTTGTGAACAGTGGGACCAGTATTCTAGCACTGATTCATATATCTTGTGAAAATTAATTTAGTAGTCTACAAAGCGGCACCAACAATGCTAATAAAAATCATAAGTGGAATAAGCACTGCTGCCAATGATTTTTATTTTCTTGTTTGTTTCTTTAAAGAATCAGTTGCCTTTAAAGGCTAAAAAGAATTCCATTTCACATCCCGAGTTATTTGGGGGTGTTTCACTGCGAGTGGCTCTGGCAGGACAAACAGTAACAGAAATGAAATCTGTTTAGCATTTAACATTCTTCTTTGAGGGGAAATAAATCCCCAAGAGAATCCAGCAGAAGTTGCACTTTTTCGTTTTCCCAAAATGTTTACTTTAAAAAAAAAATGCAAAATGCCAATCATGTCATGATGAAAGGTAAAATTGAAAAGGCAGTGTTTATTTCATTTATTTCATTGAATTTGTTGTGGTCGCCCACTCCAACAGGCTCTGGGTAGTTTATAAAAATCTCATAGAAAATTAAAACAATTAAAACCAGAGACAAGATAAGATGGCCCCAAGTAAAAAACAGCCACAATAAAACACAACAAGGAAGACCCTCTCTAAATACATAAACTGCATATTTTAAAGGATTTCAGAACCCAAGGAAAGTGGGTGCCATTTTGTATTTTTGGGGGGATACCCTTCCTGGGGGCAGGGGCTATGACAGAAAAGCCACACTTTCTGCGCCTTTTCTAGTTCCACAGTGTTTAGCAGAAAGCTTGCAGATCTTCAGAGCCCAGGATGGTTTCCACTCAGCAGTCTTTTTCATCACTGACCACCTAATCCTTCTCGGTGATGATGACAAGGACTTAACCAGAGACTTTCTGGACACACAAGCAATGACTGTATATCACTGAGCTATGAAGGTCCATAACCCAGTCTTCTTATCAACAGTGGACACTTCTTTTCATTCAAACATCTGAAACTGTTCTGCCGGCATAAAGAATTGTTTGTGGAGACGATTCTTCCCAAATGGCATTCCCCCTCTGTAATCTGTCTACACTCAGTCATGACAAAGGCTTTTGAGCAAAACTGCTTCCTGCTGGAAAAGCTTTGGTTTGGTTTGGCCGGAGCCCAGTCCAGAAAAGGGAAATGCTCTTTGTGTTGACAGTTCATCTGATTTTCTCTCATGGCCCGGGAATCAAACAACAGTCCCTAGTTTAGCTACATCCCATTTTCTTTTCTTGGATTCACTTCTGTATGTGCACATGGAATTATAATCATCGTCAGCCGAAAACCACAGGCTATGCAAAGCATGCATTCATTCTGCTATAAAATTCACAGTGTCCTTTCTTGTCTTTTCTTGCTTTCCAGCCCCAAAACTAAAAATGGAAATACATTTAAGGCTCTCCATTCTCTCAAAATAAACATACATATCTGTATTATCCTACCTGCCAGCTGATTGTTCCCCGTAATCCCACATACATTAGCTGTCACTTTTATCGTTGCGAACAACAGCATTGTTGTTCATTCAAGTCCCACCTCTGAAATCACAGGACCTTCAAGTTCAGTGGAAGAAAATTTCCCTGTGTCAACAGAGGAACATTAGCCTGCTAAGATATGTCTGGTATCTTTGCTGCCATCCTACCCAGTTTTGACTAGTCCAAGCAGACTTTGATCTTCTTTGCTCAGTTCAAGAAATGGAACTAGAGATCTCCTTTTCCCCCCCTTGTCTGAACTGATTTCAGCATATCTCTAAGTGAAGAACTAGCCAGGAATTTTATTGTTGTGATTTTGTATAAATCATTCAGAGTTCATCTGGTGGCATACAAATAATGGCATATAAATAATATGATAAATAAAAAGATACCCCAACGCATATTGTTGCATTTCCTATAAGCTAGGAGTTGGGAACCTGTGGCTTTTTAGATGTGGTTGAACGACAACTGTCAACAGCTCCATGTTGGCCAGTATTGAGAAGGCTGAGAATGATGGCTCAGCAACATCTGGGATGCTACGGATTTCTCACCCCTATTTTATGTCCCAGAGCAGGCTTTCCCAGGCTGGCGCTTCTAGACGAATTGGTCTTCCTTATACAATTTAAAGTAAATGTAACTGTTGGCCATGTTAGTTGAGTTTAATCTGGAGAACACTGAATGGGGGAAAATAGTAAGTCTGTAACAGTTCAAATAGGGGGAAAAAACTAAATAAGCAAAAATAGTCGGCTATTTTTGAACAATGTCAAGCTTTAGCCCCAACGTTTTTGCATTTTCTCAAACTGCCCAATCCATTCTTGTTCTGATGCCTGACAATTAATTCAAGGTAAGGTATAATTCCTATCAAAGAATCGGGAAACAAAAGAGCTTGCCCCCTTTTCCCTCTTCCTTCTCCCCACGTCTCATTGCTAAGGAGTTGTGAATCAATCATCAACACAGCATTTGAAATGAGAAAGTGATCTGAATTTCACAAAATTGCATAAATAAGTTACAAAACATTTATGTCATCAGGTTGGTGTTGACTCCAGAAAACTGGTTGGGCTATTCCTTGCCATTTTCTTGGCAAGGTTTTCAGTGATTTGCCCTTGCCTCTTTCCCAGGGCTGAGAAAGAGGGAGTGGTCCAAGGTCACTCAGCTGGTATTGTACCTAAAGTATGACGAGAACTCACAGTCACCCCATTCTAGCCTGATGCCCTAACCACTACGCCAATCTGGATTCCTCAGGTTATGACAGGAAGGGGCATTTAGAAGACATCAGTTCAGCAGGCATTCAGCTAGGTCCATCAGAACCCTAGACAGCAGTCAGCTGCCTTAGAAAATAAGCTAGTTGTTGTCATAGGGCTAGTTGTTGTCATTTAGCTACTTGTTTGTTTAGGATATGAGAATTCAGAATAGCATAGAATGAAAAAATGCTTTCTGCTGTCTTTATTCTTTTTCCAGGGTGGGGGAAAAATATGCTCGGTTCTCATTGGGAAAAAAAAAACCCTTTGGTGGGCCTTAATGTCTTACCATGTTTGTTACAATCTCCACCAGACAATAGCATTTCAGAAAGAAAATAATATTGGAACAGGGGACTACAGTACAAGCTCATGCCAAGATAAACTGGCTCATTTTTATAATACTCCAGTGCTGTGGTTCTCGTTGCTTTCCTTTCTGCACCTTCACTACCTCGGCTGATTTTAAACTAATTCTTCTTCCACCTTACCAAGCTGTTATTTCTTTCTATCTTGCTTTCTTCCAAGGAATGCAAGACAAAGCAGCCTCCATTATAAAAATCATCTCTTTTTCTCTTACAGGCAAGGTAATGGCAGTAGAGACGGCAGAACTATCTGATGAGTTTCTAGGGCGAGAGGGCCTTTGAACTCATTTGTTCTGCCTCCTCATCAAAACTCATCACTCTCAATTCCCCCAAAGCCACTGAGCCCTACTCCAGACCGTGTCCAGTGGATACCAGACTTTTAGGCAAGATTGTTCCTGCCTGAAAGATAAGAATTCTGCTTCTAGGCATAACTTCCTGACAGCTCCCTGAGAAAGACATACACTGGCTCCTCAACCCACACTCCTCAGTCCTTCCTAGATTGACATCTCTGAAAAGATTTATGAAACTGATGTGCCCCTTTTTTCTGCCTGGAGGAAAAGACCTAGATGGGAAAGGAGAAGAACCCTTGCCAAAAGCAGCAGGCATTTGCTGCACCTGCAGATGTGGTTTGGCACTGTGGTTTAGTCTTTTTGATCTGATAAGCACCTCAGTTGCAGGTGCTGTGCAGAGAAAGTGAACTGCCAGCTTAGTGTTGGAGTACTTTCTCTTCCATTTTACTATTTCCTCTTCAGATCTGCCATTAATCTTTAGAATACTAAAGGGGAAAAAAACATGGCTTGCCCTCCATGGTCTGATGGCAGATTCAAATATCTACAAAGAGTCCTGATGAATCAGGCTGCATATGGATTGAAATGTTGGGGAAAGTCATAATGTGGTTTGTTTCCTTTTGATCTAGTGGTTTGTAAATCATGGTTTATAGCTTAGTGTGCAGTGTGAGCTATAAACATGACTTATTTGGCAACCTATGAGGAAACAAGCCATGATTTACCAGGATGATCAACCCAGCCTATGAGTTCAACATCCTTCTTTTAGCACAGGCCAGCTTGATGCTTCCACAAAGCTTCTACTGATAAACAGTTCAAGGAACATTGACATTCCTTCCAAGTAGGCTATTTTTTAAAATAAAGTGTATATTTTTACAAAATATAAAAACTAAAATTGCAAAAAATAATGCATATATACAGTATAATACATAAAAAAGACAAAACAAAACACACATATGAATACAAAACTACATATAATATATATATATATCACTTACAATATTTCCAACTTAAATCTGCATGAATATTTCTTCTCCAATCTAATAAAAAAAGAAACACGTTCCCCTCATACAATATGATCTTAACAGAAATCTAATTAATATAGCTATACTTAATGTCTAATAAACAAAAGGAAATTAAAACTAATATATTCCGTTATTATTCCACATGGGCTGTTTTCATTGTCAGATATCCAATTTTATAGACTGTAATCTGATTATTAGGTTCATGTTTCAAAATTTGTTTCCTCTTGTTCAATACCAAATAAAAAAACTCTTTTTTTCATAGCAATTCCATCTGAAGAACTTTTAACTCATCATTTGTAATTTATTAAATGAAATAAAAATTAAGGATTTTCTATCCTGTTTTGATTTCTCATTTGTGTTAATATTCATTTTTTAAATCTTGGAATAGTCCAAAAACAACTTCCCTCTATCTACTTAAAATGGAGCACTGCTGCCATGACCTATTGCCTTGGAGTCAAAAGTTCCTTGGATGTTATATTTAAATGGACTGATGCTTCTGAATTCCTCCTGTACTATGGCATCAGGACAGATCAACCTGATTTCATGGTGACCAAATTGCTTTATCTGAGGAGCAGTTTCCCCACTTGGCCTCTGGCTCAGGTAGAGCTACCAGGTCCTGCCTGCAAAAATACAGGTGGCCACTAGAGTTCAGTGTCATGTGTCTCTCTGCTGTCACACAATGGTCATCTGGATTTCTGCAGATCAGAACTGATAGCTCCGATTAAGGTTTCTGCAAGCTCCAGAGATACCAGAAACAGATACTATATTAGGATGATAGGAAGACCCATTCCAGCCCATACCATGAAGAATAACTGGAGCAGGTGATAATAGATGAAGGGTGGCAGAAAAATGAGGGAGGATGTTAGCTTATCTGATGGAGGGTGGCAAGAAAGCAGGGACACTCTGAGCAGCTCTGGATGCCTAAGTCTACTTGCATTTCAGTTTCTTGATGCAATGGGCAGAAGGAATAACCTTCAGGAACAGAGGAAGAGGTGCAACCAAGGCAACGGTCAGATAAAAGAAATCTGAGTCCAGTAAAGAAATGTAGTTTGAGAAAGCCTCTCAGACGTGACCCTCCATAGATAAAAAGAAGAAGGGGGGAAGGCCATTCAGGTTTGCATGATTCTGTTACTATTACCTTCTAAATAAAAGTGATCTTAGTTTGCGTGACTTTGGTTTCCAAGTTTAGTCTACCTTGGAGGGCTGACACTCAGCAAGAGTAGCCTTACCATTAGGTAGAAGAAGACAGCCACCTAAGGTTGTGGATACCCAAAATATACCTTGCTGTATCCCAAGTCCGCTTGCAGACCTTAGTTGCAGTGGAGAAGGTGGCCTCTCATTGCACTAAAATCCACACCATCTGTTTTTTCGATAAAGAATAAGAGAAAGAGTGCCATCTTCTCCTTTGCCTCAACTGACAACACGTTTTGGGCTGGTTCTGCTTCCTTTTCAATGTCCTTGCCAAAACTCCTCTTTATTTGCTGTCTCTGGGCCTTTCTTAAAAACATTGCACATACCGAGACCTTCTTTGGCCTGCAGTAGGACCTGAGTCGGGAGAGGGGAGGAATGTTAAGGTTGGAGGGAGAGGGAGGCATTGCAATAAACTCCGAAGAATGCTACATAATTATGTTTAAATACCTGGTTTATTTTAATCTGACAGTGGGAAGAAAAACATCCTATAAAACTAGCTGATCATTTTTATGATAATATAATCTTTAAATCATATGGCACTCATGCAAATATGGACTGAAGGAGTGGGGAGGGGAAATGCTGGTGCTCTGGAAGAGCTCCTACACTGTAGTTGAGCAACAATAAATTCATCCAATTGCTGACCATGGCATGGGAATCAAAGGTTGTGAAACTGATTCTGGAGAGTTGCAAAGACACCCTTGTGGAGGTATCTTCTGTGGAAAAAGACAAGACCCCCAAATTAAAAAAAAACCCTCCTAATTTTAATCTCTGGTTTCCCCAGTTAGAACTGGGAAACTCTCTTTTTGAAATCCTCCAGAGCTGCTGTCAGCTAAGATGAACAAGACTGATTCAGAAGATATGATTCCATCCAAGACAGCTTCCTTTCTTCCTAGCATTAGTAACCTATCAACAGAATAAGAATGATAATCAGACTGAAGTAGGTTACTTCTATACCTTCCACAAAAGCTGGATCTGCAGACCTTATAGGTTTGTACTTCTTGCTAAGATCAGAATTCCCATCCTAGTGCCCTGCAGATACTGTAATCCCATCATTCCCAGCTAATTTAGCTGTTAGTGGGACAGGAGTTATAATCCCAAGCATAGGGCTGGAAAAGGCCGATCAAGTTCCTATTCTGGTTCAGAACTTGGTATATCTTATCATACAGTATGATACTTTGGCTTGTTTATTCTAGAAGGCAGCTACCAAAAAAAATCCTTTCCGTAAAACAGGGACTTTCATGAATGCTGGGTGCAATTGAGAAACATGCATCTGCACTCTGTGGGGATAACCAGAGGACCCATATAATTCCATTTCACCAGAGGGACAGATAAACTGGAAGAAGAATATGTAAGTTGCTTATTTGCAGGCCAGGATGAAAGTATTTTACAAAATATTGCTAAATTCTTTGCTATAGCAATAAACTAAGGATTAATGCTCCTGCTGCTTAAAGAATAATTATATTTTAATCATCTATGATATACCGATAGTGTGTTTCTTGAAAATATTTATATTCTAACCTTTGACTTGCTAATATTGATTGTAATTACAAATACAGTGGCACCTTGGATTGCAGGTACCTTGGTTAACGAGTGTTCCACAAGACGTGCAAAAATTTTTAATAAAACGTAATTTGGTTAATGAGCGAAAACTTGCAAGACAAGCACTGTATGATGTCCTCACGTGGGAAATCTTACAACTGAGCTGATGGTTCTTCTCTCTCGCTGCGTAAAAAGTGTAAATTAAGTGAAAGTTGTTCAAGAGAAAGAATGACCGAGAACCCAAAGGCTCTTTTCAGAGCCATCCCCTTCCTCGTGAAAGAGTTTAAGTTGCTGCTTAATTGGTGTGCCAACCCAAGGCTTGTAACCTAGGTCTGCCATGCTCTGCTTTTCATTATTAGTGACATGAATGACAGAGCTTCCTAGTCTTTCAAAAAATCATGGGAGATGCTCTGAGGAGGAAGGCATAATACCTTTACTATACTGTAGAACAAGTCAAACTGTTAATGTGTGAAACTGTACAGTCCAGAAGACTTTAGCCTGACTAATCTATGCATGTTACTTTTTTAAAAATATGACCTTCTGAATTTAAATGCAAATAAAAGCCAGAAAAAGGTTCATGGAATTGATAGCATGGCTTCCAGATCTGATCTGGCAGCTGATTTTGAGTTTTTATTTTAGGTTTTGTTAAATCCCGCCTTTATAGTTTTTATAAATAAGTCCAGGTGGTGAAGATACCTAATACCCCTCCCTCTCTCCTATTTTCTCCACAACAACCCTGCAAGGTGGGTTGGGCTGAGAAACAGTAACTGGCCCAAGGGTCATCCAGCTGGCTTTCATGCCTAAAGTGGAATTAGAATTCACAATTTTGAAATTGGCCTAGGGTTCTACTCCTGTGTAAGTCTGTAGTGAGTTAGTAACATAAATTCAATAAGGATTCAGGAGGGGGGAAAAAGTTATGTATTTCAGTGATTAAATTTGTTGCAATTCTCAGGAGCTCACTGCAGTTTGATTAATGTACCATGGAGTCAATATTTTCTCTTGGTATCTATATACGTAGATGAGAGATCCATCATAGTTGTAACTGAATTCATCTACCTTGTTGGTTGTCTTCTGTTCCCCAGCATGATGGAGACCTAGATCTTTGCATAATGTGTCCAAAATATGATAGTTTGAGCCTGAGCACTGGTGCCTCAAGTGAGAACTCTGGATTGATTTATACTGTGATCAGTTAGTTTTCTTGGCTATCCATGGCATTCTGAGGAGTCTTCTCTAATACCAAAGTTCAGAAGCAGCAATAATCTTTCTGTTCTTCAAAGTTTAATTTACAGTATCACAGGGAAAACCACTGCCTGTGTGGTTCTGATTTTGTGGCAATATTTGCATCATGGTAACTGAATATCTTTTCCAAGGCCCTTATCACTATCAAGTGCGAGCCTGAGGTGTATTTCTTGGTGATTAGTTCCTTTATTGTTGATACGCAGTCCTAAAAATCAGAAGTTATTCATTACTATAATGTCTCCATTATCAGTTCTAAGGTTAATTGCTAACATGTTATCAGTTTAGTCTTCTTTTAATTTAATCAGGGTCCAAGACTATTGCAGTAATCTAAATGAACAGTGATGGGGTCATGAGGTTGTGATCCATTCAGGAAAAAAAATAATTTGATTTGTATGCCTCCCCACCCATCTCAGAATAGGAACGTTGGGTGGCTAATACCATATGAAATACAAACCAAAGAACAATATTAAGTTGTAAATAATATTAAGTGACATTTTTCACAGTAGGCCAATCACAGCAAAGGGGGAGGAGGGGGGTCAGCCTAATGAAGGAGATGTTGCTTCAAAAATTAAGGTCCCAATTTCCAGCAGCATAAATTATCTTCCCAAAATGTAGGAATGTGTGTTTGAACACCTACATTAT
The DNA here is from genome assembly GCA_032468055.1 of Acrochordus granulatus. Classification (NCBI taxonomy): domain Eukaryota; kingdom Metazoa; phylum Chordata; class Lepidosauria; order Squamata; family Acrochordidae; genus Acrochordus; species Acrochordus granulatus. The sequence continues at coordinate 49,678 of JANHZU010010527.1, read as the reverse complement.
TAATACTGAAGTAATATTGACTTGCCAGGCTCTTTGATAGATAATAACCAAAATAAAAATTTTCCCCTTCACAAGGGGTATAGGGTTAACACCATCTTTACCAGCAGTGCATTTATATTGCCATGCGTTGTTACTGAATTATATGTTTAAACATAATTCACACATTAAATAAGGCCTTAAAAATAGGACTGGGCTGAATATGAAATTCTGCATTAAAATACTCTGAATTCTTGTTAATATGCCACATAAAGTTGCATGAGGAATTTTTTTTTAAATAATGTCTGTCAGAAGAAAAAAAATACGTCTTGGATCTGGAGAGTTCTTCCTTATTAGATAATGGATTGGCTTAAGAAGCATAGATTTTAACCCAAAGTTTAATCTTGATTCTTCATTCCAAAACTATTATTTTTAGTTCTCCCCAGAGGGATGACAGCAGTTTGACTGCATTTAGGAGGACTGTATCATGCACCAACTTTTAAACTAGAGAGAGAACCAAGCTAAATAATGAATACAGTATTTGGATTAAACAACAGAAGTCTAGCACTTCCAGCTCACTCTAAAGAATATTAGATCCTAATTTCATTGCCATGAAAAATTCAAAATCAAAAATTCTCTCTCTCTCCTCTTAGCAAATTTGTTTTGTTAGCAACATTTCCATTTCAGACAGGAAATTATGGGACTGGCTAATAAAGCGACTCTGAATAGGCTGATCATTCAGTCCAGCATGATCTAGGGCAGGTATGTCCAGCCATGGCTGAGCATATTGGCTGAGGAATTCTGGGAGTTGAAGTTATATATATATATACCTCTTAAAATTAAAATTTTAAGTGTTAAAATTTTAAGATATATATAGATATATATATCTTAAAATTTTAACACTGATAGACTGATCAGAGGTGTCCAATCTTGGCAATTTTAATATATCTATAAACACACACATACATATATATATGTACACACATACATACATATATATGTATATATTAAAATTGCCAAGATTGGACATCTCTGGTCAGTCTCTCAGTCCAGGCTACACTTCAGGGTTGCTGCTGTTGTGAGCCTAACATTGCAGGAAGAGAGAAAAGAGGAAATATAAAGCTAGCAGCATGCTAGCTACTTAAAATTGTTTGTGACTCTTCATAGATCCTCTGAGCAGCATGCAAAATAATTTTTGAACTAAATCTAACATGAACAAACTTTATACATTCCCATCCTCTTTCTTTAGCTTTATGTACGTTAAAGAAACATCCGCATTGTCTTTTGAAAAATAGTATGTTCGTCTTCTTTTGGCCGATTTGCATTTTTTCCCTTGTTGCAAAGTGGCAAAAGCACATAGGAACCGCAACAGGAAGAGGATCCCGATGGAATTTTGTATCAATTTTCCCATAGTTAAGTTCGTAGCAAAGTTGAGTCCGATCGGTCCTCTTATGCACAGACATACGATCGCCCCACCAAAGCGATATTACTATCCCTTTGCAGAACGTGGGCAGAATTTGATCATGCAATGCAACTTCGGAGCGAGAAAGAATTTATTTCTTCGTAGAAGCAGAAACGGAAGAAGGCGCCCACGTTTTAGTTTCAAGCGCTGGTTTGCCATTGGTGTTTTCGAACTATTTCCTGATCTTGTTGGACAAATTTGAACAGCAGGAACCTATCACGGGCAGGTTGAGAGGTTTAAAGTAACCGCCCCCTCAATGGAAGGCTTCTTTCTGGTCGGACATTGGGGAATATAAGATCCCTGTCGCGCAAGCGAGAGCACTTTCTCGTGGAGGTGCGAGTCAGGAGTTTGGAGGTATGTCTGGCCGGGGAAAAGGCGGCAAGGGTCTGGGGAAGGGCGGCGCCAAGCGCCACCGCAAAGTGCTGCGGGACAACATC
>JANHZU010010527.1:7094-19444 GCA_032468055.1 Acrochordus granulatus | reverse complement strand
TTACCAGTTCAATTTCAGAATTGAGAAAGCCTTTTGGATTAAAGGCGAAACGTCTTCGACTTGAGAAAAATCCAGTCAGATGCCTGTTTTTTAAATTTTGTTGCGATGCAATTACCCTGGACGAGTGAGAGTCTTCACAGACATGAATGTTAGCAGTATCTCTGCCTGCCACCAAATCACATATCTGAGGAAAGGCTTCCAGGTCAGAGAGTAAGAGAACTAAGTAGAAATCAGCACTGGCTCAAGAGATGGAGCTGGTCAGGAACTAAAAACATGGACCCAGTGCACAGTTGTACTTACACTATGTTGAGGTGGACATCGTTCAGTCCAATTTGGTGTAGTTCAGGCATCAGGTTAGAAAGTCGGAGATAGTGAGTTCTAGTCCCACCTGGGTAACCTTGGGCCAGTCACTCTCTCTCAGCCTTAGGAAGGAGGCAATGGCAAACTACTTCTGAAAAACCTTGCCAAGAAAACAGTGGGGACTTGTCCAGGCAGTCTCCAAGAATCAGATACAATAGAACAAAAGGGGGGGGGGAACTCTTTATAGTTCTTCCTGCCCGGAAGGTCCCAATAATCCTTCTGACTTGGAAGTTTCTTGGCTAAGGAACCACCATTTCCAGGTTTTGTAGCAACAATTGTGTTGCTTTCTAATGTATTGATTTTTATTTGTACCTCATGTTATTTTTGTCATACTGACTCTTACCCTGAGGTGTATCCTTCCTTGCTCTTAGAAACAGAAAAAATTATTTTGAAGGCTCTGGGCAGATTGCAAGGCACACAATTTATTTTCTAGTAGGTCCTTGCTACTCACTGAATACTCTGTTTGACCCCAAAGAAGCATGTAAGGCAGTGGTCCTTGAAGACAGAGGGATCTATATTATACTGGATGGAATCAGTAATACCATCTGGGCAGATTTTTGGCTATCCAAAGCAGGAGGCCTTGCAAGCCTATTTTTGGTAAATATACATTACCATCTAAAGAGAAGAGATGGTAGGAGACAAAAGTAGGCACTGGCTTCTTTGGTCCTCACAGTTACACATCTTGCCCAATCACATTCTCCTGCCTATTATTAGAAGTATTGTATTTATATTTTGCTTGCTTTCTGATTAGTACTTCAAAGTAGTTCCAAAACGTTCCCAGCTTGTCTCCTACCCAAGCATCATCAAAGCCTAGATTCTCTTGCAGTTTTACAAAGATGTCCTTTGATGTTGTTAGAGGATTCCAAGAGTTACAAGATAACCCATCAGCAGCCTAGTATCTCTGTCATTGGCTCAGTTGGATGGAATTAGTTGAAGGGTTCATGGGATACAGTTGCTGCTCCTCCCCATAATCCACTACCTGAGGTAGTCATTGACTGTGCCTAAGGATAGATTTAGCACTGGTTGAGTTTTACAGCTGATGAATTTTCCAAGTCCAGTCCAACACTGCATCATGCTAACTCTGTCCAAGGAAAATCAACTGTGTGATGTACACTCTGATTTCATATGAGAAAGTGCATACTTGTCTTCCTTTGTCTGGGCAGGGCTCAAGCATATTGCAACATTTGAGAAGCTGTGGTCTCAAATTTAAGCCTGGAGTCTTGCAAGACATCTACATGACTCTGCAAACTCTCCTCAATAGGAGGAGAGGTGGTTTCTTCACAGCCCCTGGATTTGAGTAGTATGTTCTCTTGCAAAACCAGTCTGTAGGTTTGAACGTCATCCTACTGTTCAAATTGAGCTTTGGCTGTAGATTGGCTCCCTCATGGGATGGGTGGAAACCTTCCTTGGCTCACTTAGATCTTTGTTGGATGTCGTTTGGGAAACAAATTGTCAGGAACAACCCTTCCCCACTCCCCCTCCAACCCTCTCTTCTAAAGTTTACTGGAACCCTCTTGCACAGCACATCTGAAAATGTACTAATTCTTGTTGCCTAAACTTCCCCACCCCAAGTTAGGGAACATCTCTTTTTCTTACCTTGCTCCTTCCATATCAGTGCCCTGACTCTTAAGTATTGTGAAGCACATTTACCATGGCAGATAAAGCTACAGAATTGCAAAGTAGCAGCCCAGTTTGAAAAGGCTCGACACAATTTACAATGATCTTGAAGAAAACTAATCCAAATGCCAGTAAAAGAGTGAAGAGATAATAGTGGTTAAACCCCCTAAGGCACATCTTGGAGATGATATTCTTTGAAGTTAATCAACTCATAGGGATGGGTCCCTTTTCTTTCACAGCCTTTCTAAGTGGGAATTCCAGAATTCTCAGCAGTGGCCATAAATGCACAAATTTAAAGACACTTAGACCAAGGCAGGATGCCATTATAGATGTCACAGTGATTTCTCAGACTAATAGAGTTTCAAGAGATTATTTTGTAAGCAATCAGTGGCAAGCTTTTCTCTTATCAGTGAAGAGACTTGTCACTTCATCAGTTTACAGAAAGTGAATTCATTAAAAAAGAAGGCTCTGCCTAATGTACTTTAAAATGTCTTGATTTTTTTAAATGGAGAATAATTTAATTGCCCAAATCCTCAGAATTGTGCTTGGAAAAGTGTTTTTTGCTTCAGGTAGATGGCAAAGATCTTGATAGCATGTAGAGTCAACTACCATGTTGGACTTTCAGTATGACACAGTATGTTCGTGTTTGTTTTACAAATCAGAAAACACTGTTTTTCTTTTACTTAACAGAGGGTTAGTTCGCCTGAAATCTTTTAGTGGAGATAGGAAAGCAAAGTGCTTTTCCCGATGTTCCATCAGCTCCAGCCAACAGAACCAATAGACAAGAATGATGGGGATGGTAATCCTAAGAACATCTGGATGATGTGAAGCTTCTCTCATCTGGGTACAAGATGGACTGGACTTGTTCATAAGGTATTCCTGATTAGTCTCTTCCTTATTGTTCCTCCAGGAGCACAACTCTTGTTTAGGGCCAGTCCTCCTGCCTGTGGTGAAAAGGTTAGGTTGCGGTAGTCTGGAGACTGCACAATCAGCAAATGTAGTTTTTGTTTAAGAAGAAAGATTTTTGAACTGTCCTCATCCTGCCCCCCACCATATCTGGAAAGGATGTGTTTTGTTTTTGCAAAGCCTCAGATAGTGAGAAATTGACTGAAGACATGAAGTGAAGTCTTTGGCTATAGAGATGTCAAGCAAAAGATCAAATGATTCAAATGGATCAAATGATTCAGAGCACATTTGGACTAATTATCTGGGATTATCCTGTGACTTGATCTGCCACCTCTAAGCACTTTGTAGACTTCTTATGATGGATATAGCAAAAGGAGGGAAACATCTTCTGCATCCAGCACAAATTTACCAAAAATTAACTCCTTTGAAATTGGGACTCCTAGGAAAGCAAACCTATGACCATCCTGTCATCTGTCTGAAATAAACTCATGAATTGCATCCCTGCATTTCATTTGTCACATGCAGAGAGACTTGTTAGGGCACAACTGCTGTGGAAAATATAAGTCAGGATTCAGGATCAGAACAGTTTTGATGCATTTCAGTGTCTGTACTCAGATCTATTTTTTCACTATGTGGAGTTTTGGGACAGGATACAGAATTGCAGCAGTTCACTGTCATTTGTTTTATGGCATTTCCCTGCTAACAAGATTATAACATTAATAGAAAGAAAAAGACTTGTGATCTCAACAAATACAACTAGTCTTAACTCAGCTATCTCTTTAGAGACTTAAAACTAAGGTTCACTTGGATAACATGCTCATATTTGCTTGAGTGGCACATGATCTAACAATTATAACATCAATAAAAATTACCAGCTAGTTTTATAGCACATTTTTCTTCTTACTATCAGATTAAAATAAACCAGGTGTTTAAACATAATTATGCAGCATTCTTCAGAGTTTATTGTAAGACCCTCCTTGCATCCCTAACATTACTCCCCTCCCCCAGCTCCAGTCCACCGCAGGCCAAAGAAGGTCCCAACATGTGGGATATTTTTAGGAAAGGCCAGAGATATTAAGTAAAGGAGGAGTTGTGGCAACAGTTTTTTGGAAAGGCAACAGACCCATCCCAAAACAAGTTGTTAGTTGAATCAAAGGAAAATATGGCAACCTTCCTCTTATTCCATGTCTAAAAACAGTTAGGGATACTGGTATGGATTTCAGTTCCTTGAGAGGCAGCCTCCTGCACTTCAGCTGAGGTCCACAAATGGACTTGAAATACAGGGAGGCTATTTCTACTATGGGCATCCGCCACACTTACTTGGCTACCTTCTTCTACCTAAAGGTGGTTACCTTCTTCTACCTAATGGTAAGGCTACTCTGGCTGAGTGTCAGCCCTCCAAAGTAGACTAAACTTGGAAACCAAAGCCATGCAAGCTTATACTACTTTTATTGATAAGGTAATAGTAAAAGAATCATACAAATCTGAATGGCCTTCCCCCCTTCTTCCTTTTATCTTCATGAGAACTATGGAGAGTCATGTCTGAGAGGTTTTCTTAAATTACATTTCTTTACTGGACTCAGATTTCTTTTATCAGGCCATTGCCTTGGTTGCAGTTCTTCCTCCTGTTCCTTAAGGTTATTCCTTCTGCCATTATATCAAGAAATTGAAATGCAAGTAGACTTAGGCATTTACATTTCTGCTCAGAATGTCCCTGCTTTCTTGACACTTCTATCAGATAAACTAACATTTTCCCTCATTTTTCTGCCACCCTTCATCCATTAGCATCTGCTCTATTTATTCTTCATGGTATGGGTTGGAGTGGAACTTCCTATCATCCTAATATATCTATTTCTCATATCTGTAGAGCTCATGGAATACCTTAGTTGGGGCTATCAGATCTGATGTACAGAAATCTAGATGATCATTAGATGATAGCAGAGCGATGCATTGTGATCTTTTGCTGCTATCCAGTGGCCACCTGGATTTTTGCAAATAGGATCTGGTAGCCCAATCTGAGCCTGAGCAAAAGTGAAGTGATTGCTCTTCAGATAAAGCAGTTTGGACACCATGAAGGCAGGTTGATCTGTCCTGATGCCATTGTTCACTGAGAAACTCAGAAGCACAAATCTATTGAAATGAAACTTTTCAAGGTCTTTTTGAATCCAGGGCAATAATTTCCCAGGTAATGTTTCTCTATTTTAAGTAGTCAACTACATTGTTTTATGTATTTAACTAATCCATCAGTGAGCATTTCAATTTTCCATGTCAGGCCCTAGCTGTGCAGGCCAAAGCACAGGTCCAACAGATCTCATGTTTCTCTGGTGCCCCATCAGGCCAAGCCATCAATTTACCACACTTGCAATCTGGATTTACCAAATCAGATATTTTTGAGTATAAAATGTGAACTCAAGGAATCAGTCTGTTTTATTCTAGCAACCTAACCAGGTTTAACCTGGAGGGAGTTAGGCTCAGGGCCAGGGACATCCTCTTTGTACTACCTTAATTCCTTAAGAAATTTAAAATCAACCTCTTCCCATACTTACTTGGTTCACAATGAATTTCAGCTTAGTGACATGTTTGAAATATGCCATCATGTGGTTTATTAGTGCTAGACCATTCTGGCTTGTAGAACAAACTATGTTTAATGTAAACTACAGCTTTTTCACACATGTGAAAATGCGAGTAGATTGATGGGTACCTCCTTTGGAGGGAAAAAGCCAGCCGGCAAAACGACGGAGCAGCAAGTCAGCATGTAACTCGCCCAGCCCTGGGGGCGGAGCAGGAGTCTCAGAGGATGCCCCGGATATGAACATCGCTGGCCAGCCGAGGGGGGTGGGTAAATAAAAAGTAATGTATAATCTCTAATCTATGTCAGCCGCCAAGAGTCTTTGGGAATTGGCAGCATAGAAATGTGATAAATAAATAAAATCCAATATATTAATCAAACCAGGACTCTATTCATTTCCAAAACACCTATATTCATTTCTAAACAGGAACAAGGATGCTGTTGATAGAACATACTGAAACAGATCACTTAAAAACCTAGCAGTTGCATTCTGCAAACACATTAAGTTTGGTCATTTTAATCTTTGATAAATTTGTGTGTCTTTTAGTCCAATGTGCAGACCCAGAGCACTTTATTGTGTGGTAAGTGAATCCAGAAACAGGCCAATTCCATAACTAGGTTAAGTGTGTTGTGTAAACATGACCAAAGGCATGCTCATCTGTCTCTTTTAATATTCTTGAGGAAAATGTGTAAGCTTTTATGTAATAAGTAGGAAGGAACAGTGCTGAGGCCCCAAAGACTCAGGATATTCCTGTCTGGCTGCTAGTTCACCTTCATTATCCATCCTTGCAGTTCTTGACTTCTCCTGGGAATCAGAAGAAAGTGTCAGCCATAGCTGGGAGACTGGCAGGTTCCCAAGAGAGAGCAGAAAAGGTAACCAGCTCGTATTCTCCAACACAAAGTGCACCATTACGTGGGCGTTTGAGGGTTAAAAATAGAAGCCAGATCTTTTAATTTATTTTTTCCAGTTAACAAATGTGGAGGAGGGAAAACAATGCTGTTTATCAGACCCAGTGGTTCTCCCCAGAGATGCTGAAATTAGTCAGAACAGTGAAGAGCATAATTTTATGCTTGCGTACGTGTTGTGTTTCAGTCTTGGGACACAGTGCTACTATAGTCATTTCACTGTGAACCAGCCTTAGGGAAGCCTAAAATATTTTTTTTCAGGGTGACAATGTGTCAGAAGCTTCTTGTCCCCTTCCCCTGTGCAAGGCATATTGATATGCTTGGGTGGAGTTTCTATATGTTTCAGTGGGCCTATGAGGAAAGACAGTGCCCCATGAATAAGGTGACCAGTTGAGGAGGAAAGTTGAGGCTCTTGGCCTTTTCATTAATGAATAGAAGATAACTTTTTAGCAGGTCCATGTTTCAGGTAAGGCATAGAATTGCAACAAAAGTTTAAAACGTCTTCTACTTGAAAAAATCTAATCCAGATGCCTGTTTTTTAAACTTTTGTTGCGATGCAATTACTCTGGACAAGTGAGAGTCTTCACAGATAAGGCATAGAAGTTAAATATTCCTTCTTCAGAATGCTTCTAAAAGGTCCAGAAGCCTCATTTGACTTTGCATTTGGTCAGTCACTAGGACCAATTTACTGCCTTGCCATTTAAAATCACCTAGTGCTATAAATCCCATCATTGCTCATTTCCTTTTTTTGAAATTAACAATGAATTATATGCATGTTTTATAACATAAGGTTATTTTGTGAACATAAATATCCAGTGAGGGACTTGTAATCTTCAGATGTAATCAAACTTCATACAAGTCTTGGCAGTTTCACCAGCATAACCAATGGAGAATGATGGAGAGAATTTGGAATTCAGCAACATCTAGAAAGTGTTGGGTTTCCCATCTTCATTTAAACCAGTGTTTCCCAATCATGGCCACTTGTAATATGTGTGAACTTCAACCCCCTGAATTCTCAGAAACAATTGTAGCTGGGGAATTCTAGGAGTAGTTCTGGATGTAGTCAGATTTGGCAAACTCTTGTCTGAACTGTCAAGGGGGAGGGAGAATAGCCTCCGAGATGTTCAACGGCATTGAATGAGTTACTTGTCATTCTACACCATGCTTTGTTTTATCTAGGGTTTTCAGAATAAGCCAGATTTGCTGTGTTCCAACTTACATGATTTTCTGAACAGAAAACAGATTCCTCCCTCTGGTCTGAGTCAAGCACTGGTCTAATCTTCATAGGCAGGTTGTGAGAATGTAGTTATGGATGCATTTCTGGATGTTGTTTGCCAATGGAAACCCACATTATATAAAATAAAGATAGGCCACTACGTCCTTGTGAGTTTCAAGGCATTTTCTCCCAAACCTCCAAATTATCTCCTGACAGACTCTTGGATAGTGTTTGCCTGCTAACTTGTCAGAAATTTAATGCTGCAATGGTTGCCTGGGCATGTTCTTTACTTAGTGTCTCGCTCTCTCGCTCTCTCTCCTGCAGCAAAAAGGCTTCCTGTTTGACTCAACAGGCCCACCGAAAAGGCCTTTCTCTGTGTTTGTTTGCAACAACTGAATGAGGCTGTTAGTAATTAAAGTACATGGACTTCCCAGAAAGTGGCTTAGACCGGATATCCTTCATCAAAATACCCTAGGCACCACTGTCTAAAAATAACTCTAGCAGAACAAAAACTAAATAAACATGAATGAGAAGAGACTCCCAGAACTAAACTGCACAAACTAGCTTCCCGGGGCAGGGTGTGGCGTAGAGGGTGCCGCTGGCCCAGAACCGAAGTGGGTTCAAGAAAGGCAGCATGACTTTGAAAGAGTTGCCCCTAGGAAGAGTGTGGGATGCCTCTGAGCCTCATTTCAAGGTCAGCATGGTTTTGAGGAACCCAAGGTTCCCTAAAAAATAATTTGAAAACTGCCGATCTATAAATGACATGCTGTCTTTCATTAGGATTGTCAAAAATGAGCTTCAAGACATCTGGGTGACCATTAAACAGCAGCAAGGAGTTCATGCTTTTCTGTTTCTCTTTGCTGCCATCTAATGGTTTTCCAGATGTTGGCAGTCCAGATTTAGAAGGCCTGACCTTAATGATTTTACGGTACAGGGTGTTCTTTGTGTAGCAACCACAAAGGGAACCAGCAGCTTGGTTGTTAAGTGAAACTCTGGCTGTGCTTATGATCTCACTTCAGCTTTACAGACCTGTGAAGAAAAATGTGAGGATTAGTTGTTGCGTTACTTTTTCATTACGCTGTAAAGGTGAACGATTGCTAAACAAGGACTTCCTGTATTGTGTGCATATGAGAATTTCAGGGCAGATAGCCAAAGCGGGAACGCAATCTGGATTAGAATCCTAGAGAGTATGTAAACTCTAATAACCAAAAACATCACACACTCACCAACCTGCTTTGTGTATGGGGGAGAAACACTTTTATTAAAATTAGAGCTTTTCTTGCAGTTTGGATAGCAGAGATGAGATGAGGGATAATCCAGATGCAGAACAATGAACAAAGTGTTGAAGTTCTTCTATCTGGAGGAAGTCCCTTGTGTCTGTCAGTGTGCTCAGACAGCGTTTGTACTCAGATGTTATAAAGTTTCAGTACTATATGTAATGATCATTTTCCTCCTCCTTTATCTTTTTTTTTTGTTTTTGAATTGGGTGTGGTGGGCTGCAAACTGATCCAGATTGAAATATGTATGTGTGTGTGTGTATATACAGATAAAAAATTAGGACTCAAATCTGACGTTGTGGTAGATGCATGCTTTGAGCCATGTTTCTCTGTGCCCTGACAGTTACTGATAGCCTGCCTCTATTGTGAATCGTGATGGTGAAGAATCATTCTACCTTACTACTCCACTAAGCAGGATTGTCTTGTTATCATGGACCAGTTACCTGATGGCACTGAGATATCAAGGTCTTCCTTGATCCCTTTGTCTCAATTAACTTAGGAATTGCTGTGATGGAGCCTGAAGTACTAATACTCTGTGGACATGGTTTTGATGGTATTAGTCATACAGTAGGTTAGAGAATGGTGAGTAAAGAGAAAAATTACTTTGAAGAAATCATCAACAAAATGAGTGGAGGGCGATAAGTAGCTAGAGGCAGAAAAAAGGACAGGATGGGAAGTTTTACCTAAGAAATGTGCTTTTGTATACAGTTATTAGTGCAGGATCTCTGTTCCTCTTTTCTTTATTGGAAAGACAAGAATAGGAAAGGAATGAAGTCTATTCATACTTTTTTTATTTTCTTAATTCAGTTTACTTGGAATGAATAACCAATGCATATACAGTACTGGCACACATACCTGAGCACAGTCAAAAGTGGTTCATGCCTTGTTTCTGTACAGTATATCCCCATGTAAGTTAAAGTGTGCTTGTGATTAATAGTGCTGCTCTGCACACAACTACTAAAATGATCCACTTACTTCAAAAGGGATTATTGCTAAATTATGCTGTTATGTTCTACTCATCTGATTTAGTTGTAGAGAAGAGTTTAGTAATGTGGATTGCCTTTTGCAGACCGACTCTTAATCTTGCAAGGGAAAAGAAAATCACAGTTTATTTACAACGTTGTAAAAGTTCCATATTTGCAAATATAAAAGATCATTGTGTATTGGCACCTTTTTTTACATGGGATTTGTGCATTGCCTCTAACTGCTCCCTACTATGTTACTGATTTCAAGTGTACTTAAAACCTACCACAAAAATAATGATGTGGTGGAGATAGCAGGTATCAAAACACAAATGCACACATTACCTGTGGATGGTAATGAGTATATTCTTGGTGGCCAATGAGGTATGTGGACTAGAATACATGAACAGGCTGAACATATTCAGAAATTTAGCAAGGGGTTTCTACATCTCTTTTACCTCTCTTCCAGGATAACCTTAATCATCTAAGTCACATTGGGCTGAGGGACCAGTAGCAAGGCCATTACTCACTGGTGAACCCTTAGGAGTTCTCTTTGGGACAGAGGAAAACATTCTCCATTTGTAACTAAGAGCTGCATTATACGTTCATTGATATGGATGTTATTCCATCATGAAACCAGTTTGTATTGCTTGCAAAGGCAGCAACTGCATTTTTGTTGTGCTCTCCTTTCCTCCCATGATCCAAATATCTGTGAGAGAAAGGAATAGAGAAAAAAAGGACACTTTATCAGAGCAAGTATATCAGAGGATGATCTCCAGGTCTTTTCTGCCTGAAAAAATATGCAAGCGAAGTTGTTAATCATACTTGAGGATATTTATTAATACTTTTCTTCACTTTCCCTATGTGCCTGTGCTTTAAATTTTGTAAGATTGTGGGAGCCAATCAAAAACAGTCTTAGGAAAAAGCTAGGACTACATCCATTTTATACACTAAACTGCAAGACTGGATCCTTTTTTAGAAGAGCAAAACCCACCTGTGCAATTAAAGCACAGGTGATTCTTATAATTTAGCAGATAAAAAGATTTGTGCTTACCTAGAAAGCTGGTTACTTCTGCTACTCCCAGAATTTGTTGGGTATTGCCAGGAAGTGGGGTTGCTAGGAGGATGGAGATGGTCCTGCACTAAGGAAACATGCAATACTATCAGTACAACTGGTAGTACTTTCCTAGGTCTATCATATCTGATCTGCAAATTTCTGAATGCCTACAAGATGACAGTAAAGAGCTAGTGTTCCATTTGCTGTGATCTACTATTTGTCCAGAGGTTTGCAGCCCAGATGCAATAGACCCTGTATGCATCAATATACAGAGAACAAGCAGGCACAGAGCTCAGACAATATACTAATTAGAGTAGAAGATGAATAAAACCTGAAAGACAATATTTGCTTGGGGGTGGAGGTGGAAGGAGGGAAGAATAGCTGCTTGCAGCCCTTTGCTTTCAAAATAACTTTGTCCTCTGTGCCTCCACACCCAGAATAAAAGTTATGAAGAGCAGAAGCAATGCTGCAAAGGTTGTGGGTTTGTGGCCTGCAAACCCAACACGTCTTACAGTTTTTCAGTAGAGCAGGCTACAAAAATAAAGCTTTAAAATGTGTAAATTGACTGTGAGCATGTTGACTAATGTTTTCATAAGATGTACTCCAAAATAGAAATAATCTTCCCAATGTGTTCAAATACAGATTCCTTCACCACTCATCTTGGGCTGCAATTCCTATCAACAGCTGGGAATATTGGGGTTGTAGTTGACTGCATTTAAAGGGCACCCAATCAGAGAAGTCTCAAATATAATACAGTAAACTAATTTTGCAGGCTTTTTTCCCTTCCCCTTCCCAGATAGAATTTCTGTTAAATCTAAAACAATGAAAAGGAACAGGGTTGGACTGTATTTTGGCCACCTTAAAAAGCCTACAGTAGATGTAATGCCAAAAAGGCAGAAAATCGTGTTCTGGAATTAAAACTGAAGCATTTATTTCAGGACTTCTGATTTAGCATGTAAAAAAAGGGTATTCTCTATGTGAGTAGGAGGGGACCATGTTACCTGCTTTCCTCCTCCAAAAGATAATATTTGGATGCTTTCTCTTTCCTCTACCTCTTCTGGAGAATCCAGGGATAATTCTCGAGTACCTTGTAACTGCATGGGTTTGGGAAAAAATCGATTTTTGACTCTGGAAAGATTTAAATGTTTAAGACCAATAACTCTGTTACAGGGACTAATTAATGCCAATTAAATATGACAAGTGTGTCTTCTCAGGCATTGCATTGGAAAATACATTTAAGATTAGTTCTCAGATATTCTGAGAGGAACTGCTGTCCAGCTTTTCTAGAAATGATCAGGAAAGTAATCCTCAAATACAGAATGTGTGCCTCTCTCTGCTTAGTCTAAAACTATAGGTCAGGTCACATCGCCTCCTGTTCCCGTAATTTGAGGCTGGTTTGATTATACAGTGGTGCCTTATAAGACGAGATTAATCCGTTCCGGAAGAACGCTCTTAGCGCGAAATTCTCGTACAGCGGAAC
>JANHZU010010526.1:525837-544279 GCA_032468055.1 Acrochordus granulatus | reverse complement strand
AGCTTTCCTCCCAAGGAGCAAGCGTCTTTTGATTTCATGGCTGCAGTCACCAGCTGCAGTGATCTTGGAGCCCAAGACAGATACATAAATGATTTTTACACACATGGTTTCCATTTGAAGATGAAGCCTGCCAAATAATATCACATGGGGCAGAGATTCCAGGGCATAGAAAGTCTTTAAAATTCAGGAAAAATAAAAGATCTATTCATGCCCTTTTTTATCCATTGTTGAGTAAGAAACTTTCCGAGTTAAAGATAGGGCATGGACTTCCTTGATAAATTCTGACAGCATCAAAATGTCTTTTGTGGTGGGAGTTCTTCACTGGTTCAAGCATCAAAATGTCTTTTGTGGTGGGAGTTCTTCACTGGTTCATTTTCTTCTTCCTTCTGCTACTCTGCCTCCTATGGAAGTCATGTGCTTCAGGAGCCATTTTTAAGCTGCAAATATTCAGAGGATCATTCAGTAATGGCAAAAAGTTGTGTTTTCTATAATTCTTGTGATGCCTCATGGCGATGTGGATTTTTGTAGCGAATATAGTATGGCTCCATTCCACGTAATCAAATTTGTTGAAAGCAAAACAAGGGAGAAGTTTGTGATCCCAAGACAGTTTCTTCTTCTGCCTTTACTGTCTGTACACACACACTCTTGGCTTTTTCATATCTGCTAGTGTCACTTTCCAAATCCTATGAACCAGTTTCACAGTCACTTGCAGTTGCCTCACTGCAGCTTCCATGAGTCCTGAATGAGCAAAGAGCAGTTCCTTTACAGGGAGTGAAATAAACCCCATCCTTAACTTTGTTCAAACTTAGCCAAATTGGGCAGCAAACACCCAGACAGTAGGAAAAAATAGACTTTCTGCATCTCTTTGCTACCATCTAGTGGTCATTCTAGAGATCTGCAAACAAATGTGGCTCAGTCGTGATAGCTTTGCTGCCTTTATTTTTCTGTACAGTAGAAGCAAAAACATCAAACCAAATAACTCTTGCCAAACCCTGGTCTCTGTAAAGCGTTAATTAAAGGATTATCCATCAAGGCCCCGATCACTTTTCCTTATTATTCACCAATAATTCAATAAATGGATTTTGGTATTTTTGTTGCCATCTAGTGGTTCAGTAGAATTTTTGCATCCCAGATAGGGTAGGCGTACGGGAAGGGTAGACGGGGGTAGATAGTACCCAGATAGGGTAGACGGGGGAAGAGTTGTTTTGCTGCACTGGATGATAAGAAACATCCTGAGCTGAATAGCTGAGAAGCCTCACTATGAGGGCAGCGGAATAGGTGCGTGCACCACGTATGCATCTCCCTAATTTAGTGCCAAATACAGTAGATCCCCAAGATTAATGTGGGTGTTTGAATCAAGCACAGTATTTTATCCCTACCCGTCCTTTAGTTTGTACAAAGGCATGAACATATTTAACACATGTTCCTCCTCCAATTTGCCCCACAACAACCCTGTGAGGTAAGCTGGGGGAAGAGTGACTGGCCCAACGTCATCCAGTTGGCTGTCATGGCTAAGGCAGGACTAGAACTCGCAGCCCCCTGCTTTCCAGCCTGTTGCCTTAACCACGAGATCCAACTGCCTCTTTTTTTAATTGGCATTGCCCAGTTAATTACCCATCTGCTACCTCCCAGATGTTTTGGACACGCGGTGTCACCAATCAAGAGGACCCTGCGTCAGAGAAGTTCAGGTCACGTGATGTTCGTGCCTAGGGTGTTTGCTTGAGCGAAATCACCCTTTTTTGAACATTTTTAAGATAGGCCACTCCTCTGCCTTCGAGACTTCATGTCTCGTCTGTGCTCAGGGCCACTCAGAAGCATTTTATCCCTTGCGAGGCAAGAGCGACCGACGCCTCAGCGGAGCGACGCCGACCGCTCGAGGCACCGTATCGCCTGCAGCGAGAAACCCCGCGAGCGCTTTCCTCTGGCAAAGACGCCTCCCCTCACCCTTCCTGAGGCCTCTTATTGGTCGGCGCGCTTCCCGGTTGGCCAATAGGAGAGCGCAAAAACCCGCGCTCCCGGCGGCGTTCCCTCCCCCTTTCTCTTTTCCGGCTAGATGGATTTTATGGCAAAGCGGGGAAGAAGCGCGCTCCGCTCGATGGGGATGGACCGTGTTTTGGAAAGGGGGAGGACCCTCAGAGGAGGACGGCGCGCGCGGGGGTCGCGCTTCTCCCTCTTGCGCCGCAGGGAACGCTGCAGAAGCGCCTTCGTGGCGTGCGCCGGAGCAACAGCTGGACGCGGGGGGAGCGGGGGCTCAGGTCCTCGAGTTTCCTCGCTGCTTTTTGGGCGCAAGTGCCCCGCGCAGGTTCGGCGCCGGCGCCTTTGGAGGGGTTGCAGCGCCGCGGGCCGGGTTGCGCAGCGTCTGGACTTTGCCCCGTGCTGGGAGCCCCGGGGGGCTGCGCCGGCCGCCGCCGGAGCACGCCGGCTCCATTTGCACGCGGGTTTCGGCTCGGCTCCCTTTGCCCTCTGCGCGTGCCCCGGGTCCCTCTGGAGTATGCAGAGGCGGAGCGGGCTGCCCCCCGTCCTGCGGCCAGGGCGGCCCTTCGGTGAGCGGGTGCAAGACGGGAGGGAAGGAGGCGCTTCGGCACCGGCGATGCCCGTCCGCCGGCGTCCCCTGGGACGAGACCTGGCCCCGTTTGCCAGAAGGGCGAGCCCCGGTGCAGTTTCGGGCGGGATCCTGAAGCCGCCTCCGCCGCCGCCACCCCGGGATCGCGCCGGGAAAGTTTGGTCCGTTCCATCCTCGCGGGGGCGAAAGGGTGACAAGCGGCTCCTAGCTGGGTTTATGTTATTTTCTTAAAGTAAGTTAGTTGGAGGTCTTCCATTCGGAACGATGCCTTGTGAGCCCAGCGGGTGTTGGCCCGGGTAGCAGGAGTTACGTCCGTCCGAACGGTGTGCCGGAGCGTCGCCTTGAACCAGGAGTGCCCAACCCGCAGCCCGCGTGCGACCCTGCGCGGCCGGTGATGTGGCCCGACGAGATCCAGTTTAACGTTATTTTGGGATTTTCAGCGATACGTACTTAAACACGTGATTTATACGCAGCCCAAGACAATTCCTCCTCATGTGGCCAGGGCAAGCCAAAAGGCTGGACACCCATGTAGAAGTTGCCTCTGTTTTTTTTTTGAAGCAGTTTTTTAAAATCTGTGCTTGCTACGATGATATGAAAATTCAATCCTAGTCCGAAGAGAAGCCATTCAAACAATTCAGATACATCTTAGAATCGAGTTACTGTATTTCTAGATTACAGCACTATTTAGTTGTATTACAGGTAGCCCTTGATTTATGACCATAATAAATCCTGCCTGCTATGGTTATGAATCGTGACAGTCATAGAGTGGGTCACCCATGTGACTGACCTGATTTTACAATGTTTGTGTGGCAGTCAGTGAATGCAGTGTTTGTGAAGTGAACCGATTGTTCACGGTGGGCCACTTAACACAAAACCAAGAGTAAATGCTGGTTTCAGGCAAAACTTGCGGTCAATTCAAATTGTGAAATGCTGCAGTCTGCAGTAAAGGGGGCTGTTTGCCAAGCATCCAAAATGCACTCGTAATCATGGGGGTGGCTGTTCACACTTCAGAACTGGGTTGTATATACTCATACTGTAGTGTCAAACCATCACTAAGCAACTGGTTGTAAGTCGAGAATTAACTATGCTTATCCAGAAGTAAGTCCTTTTTGGTTCATTAGGGCTTGCAGTCTAATTCATTTTCCTAAATGTGAATGATTAGTTTGCAATTCCCATTTGGGGTATAGGATAACAACTGCAGCTGAACATTTTTTTTACTAGGAAACATACCTTTGCTCAGGTTCCATCATGAGCGTGTAGGAAAGGGAGGAAGTCCTGGGAGCGGACTGGACAGGCCCATTCCCTGAAATATAAGGCATCTAAATGGATGAAACTATGGAGCTCTTTTTTCTTTGCACCTGAGAGTAGCTGTGTAGCACACAAAGATTCAGCTGATCCCTGTTTTCCAGATTGCCAGAGG
Source organism: Acrochordus granulatus (assembly GCA_032468055.1). Classification (NCBI taxonomy): domain Eukaryota; kingdom Metazoa; phylum Chordata; class Lepidosauria; order Squamata; family Acrochordidae; genus Acrochordus; species Acrochordus granulatus. The sequence continues at coordinate 540,296 of JANHZU010010526.1, read as the reverse complement.
CAACCACTTCCCTCTGCCATATATATGTCAGATAAGCCCTAAAGTTTATCTCTCACTATTGTTAGAAAAGAGAATGCAATCAGTACTGGATACTTTTTATGTATGTAGAGGAAAGTAGATTTGCTTCCCCAAAAGATTTTCAGAAAAAGAATTCAAATTTATCTGATGCTTCATCTGGTCAGATGAAGGGAGTACCTAAGGCAAAGAGGAGACAGCCCTGTTTTCAGTAGAGCATTTATGTGACATAACATGAAGTATGAAATTCTAGACTAGAGTTAGCAAGACATTGAGAAAATGTGACGGAAAAATATATTGTACTTTGTTGATTTAGAGAAAATATATAAAAATAAATTATGGAATGTTTTGAGCAAGTACAGGTAGTCCTCAATTATGGTAATTAGGACCCGCAGCTCTGTCACTAAGCAATATAATTGTAAAGCAGAAAATCACATGACCACACTGACTTAACAATGGCACTTTGGGTTGCCTTCGTTAAGCAAATTACAGTTGTTAAGAGGTTGTGACAGCAAGTTACAACTTCTTACCAGCTTCTCCATTGACTTTGTTGGAAGTGAGTGTCACATATGGTGATCACATAATTGTAGGTTGCTACAACTGTCATAATTGCGTGCCAGTTGCCAAGCACCCAATTACAATTAGGTACTGCGGGGATATTGTGATGGCTGCAGCTTCAAGGACCAGTCATTCAGCACCATTGTAACTTCAAAACAGTCGCTGAATGAGTGATCATTAAATGTGGGCTGAAGCTGGTTGCCAAGTACCATAAGAACAAAACGTGATGGAAGTAAAGTATGTGTGATAATGGAAAGGTTAGCAAATTGTTCAACATTGAGGAGGGAATAAGAATATGCAGTATGTGTCATATTTAATGCAGGCATATCCAGTGTTGGCAACTTTTTTCAATTCCCAAAATTGGAATTCTGGGAATTAAAGTCCACCTCTCTTAAAATTGCCAATATTGGACAGTCCTGTTCAAATATTTAATTCCGGAATGTTTCTTATGTTAGGTGTGTTTGGTTGGCAACCTGAATGTATATGTATTTTTGTATGCAAATCAAGCCATATATTTTGTAGCAAATGCAAGATTGTATGATGCAGTAGGATGCACAACACTATTCACAGTTCTTTGATGGGAAAATTGAATCAGACAGATGTATATTATGAATAAATGGCAAAAAAATGAACAAGTAGTTGCATTTATGTATTTCGGTAAAATGTTTACCAAGGATGATACAATCAGTGGAGAAGTGTTAAGGTGTGCAAAGAGTGTACAAGAGTACAAGAGTACTGTAAAGAGTGGGTGTTATGTGCTCTGGTGAAGAATGAAGAGAAAATAAGTATGCATAATAGTGTACTTCTGTGTATGTTAAGTGAGAATTGGTTATGTCAGAAAGAACAGTAACTTCAATTCATTGGAAATGGGGCATATCAAAAAGCTGCATAGTAAAATAAGAGCTGGAGTAAAGAATGGGTGCTAAATGAATGCAGGTTGAATGTGAAAGTGATAGATAGGAAAGTATAGTGAGATAGTTTGATGTCAACCCTTCAGAGTAGGCCAGGTCAGGAAAGTGACAGACATTGCAAGGATTGTTGTTGGATCGTATAACAACAGTCTTTAAAAAACCTACCAACCTTTTCCCTCTGCTAGTTCTTAGACCAGACAGAATCAAGGCAAAAAAATCTGTCTTCTGTCATCTTCCCCTTTTCCCAGGATTGAGTTTATGTTGTTCCCTTAACAGCCCCTGCACATTTTCACCAAGATCGTCTTTATGTTTCTCTACATTTGATTGGGTAGAATAAATGAGGATTGGGTTGCAAATCAAACATATGAAAGAAGAATAAGTGGGCTGAGAGATAAGGAAAGGCTGAGAAAGTTGAAGTTGGTTGGAGTCAGTGACATTGTGAAAAAGAGGGGTGGGAAAGTTAAAGAACAAAAAGCAATCTGTGAAGTGGTTATGGATGCAACAGAAGCCAGGATGGTTGGCAAACACCTAAGTGCGGTGAAGATAGTCCTCGACTTACGACCAGTTGCTTAGTGATCATTGGAAGTTATAATGTATCCCCAAAAGGTTTTTATGACCCGGATTCAAAGTTCCGATGGCCACCACCATGACACACAGTGACACGACTGCATTTTGGGTGCTTGGCAGCTGGCCTAAATTTGCAGCTGTTTATAGCATCGTGTGGTCTTATGGGCACAATTATAATGTTTTTGCCAGAAAGCAGCTTTACGTCCAATGTCCAGCAAAATGCTCACAGCGAACAATAGGTTCTTTTTACAACAATGTTGTTTGCTTAACAAAAAAGGTGGCAAAATGGTCATGGTCATATGATGACCTGCTTAACAACCGTCATAATTTACAACCATAATTTCAGGCTAAGTAACAGTCATAACTTCAGAACTGTATGTAATTCAACATAGTTTTAGCTGTTTCAGTTTCCTTTTCTGATCACATGCCTTTTAATTTCCTGTGTGACTATTTCTTACTCCTGTGCTCTGCATAATACTGCTTAATCCCAAAGGGAAGAGCGTGCTGTGTATGCGACTATGAAATACTGTATTCCAAATGAAGTAAGCATTTGTACAAGCCAGAGTGTGGAAAGGAGGCCAGAAATGTCGCAAAAACAGGCTTGCCGCACCAGAACCAGCAGAGGTGGTTGATCTCTTCCATTTGAAAATGTCATCTTGTGGGATCTGGGAATCAGTCAGTTCTCTGTTTCAATGCTTACCCCATGGAGCAATATCCACCCAAGATTCAGGTGACTCTGATCCTCCCAGTTGTTCATTGGGCTTAAAAGACCTTGATGATACCTTTGGCATTTGGACTGGGAGGTTAAACCAGTACTACTGGTGGATTTATATGTTTTAAGCTTTATTGATTGAAAATGAAATGTGTTTAGAACTTGGATGTACAGTATGTTATTGTCATTGCTATTTTTTTATCAGAACTTGGGTTCTTTATTTTGTATATTATGTTCCTGTTTTTTAAGTTATAATACTCTGGGTGCCACTCAGAGTCTGCTGAAGCAGCTGTATGTCTTTTTAAATAAATAAATGCTAAAGGAAGCTTGCACTTGCCAAACCACTGCAGTTATGATACCATAAATCTATCTCACAGCTGTCAAAGAGTGAGCTCAGACCTGTTCACCACACTGAAGGGTTTTGAGTAGAAAGTTTCTGAAGCAGTTCTTTAAATGGATTTGCCAGATAATTCACTGGGTGTCTTCTCAGGTTATGCTTGGATTATTTAAGGTGTGTTGACTAAGCCACAATTGGCTAGCTCACAGATTGTGCTCGGCCACAAACAAGAGTTCACCACTGTATGGGATTTCATTCAGACTGCCCAATTTTTATGGCCTGCAGAGTTTCTCAAGATTATCAAAATTCAACTGTAAATCACCTTTTTTGTGAGTTTTTCTATTGAAAAAAAGACTAAAATGTCTCTGTTCAGTCTCTGATCGATTTAACCTATCTACTTTGACTGAAGCCCACCAACATCCTCAAACATGGGTTGAACATGTTTCCCTGTAGCTGAAGAATGAACATGGCCTTTTAGCTCCTGACATAAACTCTGGTTTTCAAGCTGCCGTGGCAGATATATGCAATATATAATGTAAAGCAAATTTCTAACATTGTATACAGCCTACAGATCCAAGTTTCAGAATGATTTTGTCTGCAATTATGTAGATAGCTGATGGCCTATGCACCCTTTTTGGAATCTGTCCATCCTCTTTTAAGTCCAGTTTGGTTGAGCATGTAGGTCATGTTGTTTCTGCGAGATGCATCTGAGGGATTCGCAATTCAAAGCATCAGGCAGAAGTATTTCTTTTCTGCTTCCTGGAAGAATATAGTGGGGGTTGCGTTGCAATACATTTAGTCAGGAGATAGGCGGCTAAAAAAACCACCGAGACCTTTGACTTCAATCGTTCCTTCAACTGAGGCATGCTTTACAGCTCTCCTGTTTGTGCAGTGTCACTAGGCCAAATATAGCAAAAAGGTTAAAGGAAACAAAAGATTAATGTAAAAATCCAATGCTGACATGTTGGAGAATCCTCCTTACCAGCACCTTGGGGCCAGGTTACCTGATACAGAAATGTAAGTATGATCATCCTAACATCCCTTCCTTCAAGGAACTTTCCTTTAGGATTAAGTGCATTATGCAGTTTTCAGCGAAGAAAGAGGAGGGGGGAGAGAACTTAGTTTTCCTGCTAAAGAAAATAGGACTTTGAAGCCTACAGAAGTGTGTGTGAGAGAGCGTTTAAGGGTGGGGGTGCAATTGGCTGTCTTCCTGGTCGGTAATGTGTCAATGAGATCGAGGTTACAGCGAAGAACCCTGAAAATCCTTTTAAGAACTGAACAGACTTTTTCAAACAGACCCCAAGTAACTGAATGCTCTTATGATCTGAAGTCAATTTTCTTTATTGAGTGTTAATGTTTGATAGCACTTGGAGGAACCAAGCTGCTGAAACTTGCCGTGTAAAACAGGTCACCGTTGGGTGATTCAAGACATCTTCCTTTTGTTGAAAGGGAGGGTAATTTCCCTTCCCTTCCTCGGATCGTTTCATTTGTTAACTTTAGAAATGAAAGTATGCGTACAAAATGTTTGGTTTTCTTTTAAAATGATCGACCTGTGGGGTTGTTTTCTTTTAATGGCAGGAGTATGATAGCTCAACCAGATTCCGATTTTGAGGAAGAGAAGTCACTAAAGGAGGATTTGAAGTTCTACTTTATGAATCCATGTGAAAAATACAGAGCTAGACATCAGATACCGTGGAAACTGGGACTTCAGATTCTGAAGATAGTTATGGTGACTACCCAGGTAACATATTAAAAAATGCTCATATTAATATTATTTGCTGGTATTTCACATTTGTGAATAAATTCCTAATGCATTTGGTTTTTCTAGTTGTATTCAATTTAAATATAAAGAAAAGGGTCAGTTGTGGGTAGAAATAGAAATTATTATGCTCGGGAGCCTTGGACCACCTAACCTGTTTCTTGTGACTTTAACTTGTGTCACAAGAATTACAAGTTTAACCATTAATTTTGGTGGGGGGAATTATTTTTTTTTCAAGGGCCACTGGAAAAAAATTAATAGAACAGCTGACTGGTTATCTGGGTGTTTGTTAGCTTTGCACATCAGCGGACCTCTGGGTGTTTATGAAGACATGGAATACATTGTCTACTGACCTGAACTCTTCTCATCTTTCATTCTCTCCCGTTTTCAAAGGCACCACAACTTGGTATTTAATTTAGATTTATTTATTTAGTTTATATCTTTATACTTGGCAATAATATCGGAAGTGCCAGAGATATTACTATCAACTTGTACACTCACATTGAGAACTCATCAGTTTCTAGGTTAAATTGTGTAAAGGAAATGTTTGCTGTGTGTATTGGACAACACCTATACTATCTTCCTGTTAGTATAAATGTTTATTTTTTGGTATTCCTTGAATGTGAAGACAGATGCTGCTCAATCATGCATTTTTATTTATAAAAACTTAGAAGGGATCTTAGGAAGAGAAAAAGAAATGCCTCTTTCATACAATATAAACTGAATGAGCGTCCTTCAGATTATTTAGGGCAGGGGTGTCCAACCTTGGCAACTTTAAGATGTATGACTTCAGCTCCCAGAATTTCTCAGCCAGCTATGCTATGGATGAGGAATTCTGGGAGGTGGGCCACACATCTTAAAGTTGCCAAGGTTGGACGACTCCTAATTTAGGGGATTATGATGAAATAGGTGCTTTGCTCGGTATCATACTACATGTGCTTTGCATGTTGATTCCAAGATAAGATATTCGAAAAAGATGTTTGTAATCTTACTCAGAAAGGCTTTCTTCCTAAATCTTAAAGAGAGCTACATTTTATAAATAACGTAAGGCTAGAAATATCACAGATCTGATTTGGTAATGATTGTTTTAAAGCAGCCTTCCCCAACCTGGTGTCCTCCAGATGTTTTGGAACTTCCATTTCTACTCTTGCTAGCCAACGTAGTTTTAGTCATTTTGGCTTTGAGTTCACTTACAGTAAGTGGCTGTCCAACATATTTGATGGGTGTCAGGCTTGGAAGGCTGCCTTCTACATCCATGGGAAGATCTAGTTGAATTTACAGTAGATGTTGAATATAAATGAGAAGGTCAACTGTTAAGGTTTTTTATAATTAGTTGAATGCAGTTCCTCACAAATCAGGGTCCAACTATAAAGAAAGTATTGGTTGTTGTTTTTTTTCATACAGCGGTCAATTAAAAATTTTTTTGAGATGAGATATGGGGTGGGATACAACAGTTTGAGAAATCAAGCAGGGATGAGCTCTCAGGGTGAATGTCTGTAATCTAGTTTACTGGTGTCCTGATTTTCACTGCCAGATGAGGCTGGCATCTTCATAGGTTTGTAGCATACTTCTCAGCAATTTCCAGATGTTTGAGCAGGGACTGACTGGGATTTTTCATTTGAACGTGGCAAATTGATTTTTGATTGGTCCATATAAATAGGAATCCAAGAAAGTTGGTTCCTGATTGTTGCTTATCTAGGTGATATTTTGAAAAATGATTGTTGGAAGTTGTGCCTTCAGTTATGTTTTGCCATGTCCTAATAAGTGATTTTGCTACCTTTAGTCATCTAAAAGCTTAACAAAAATGTGATTCCTAGTTCAAAGGGAGAATCTGTGATGTTTCCCATATTGCTGAATTTCAGTTTGTTTATTAAATATACTTCATTGCTAAAGTTAAAAACTGGAAGTTTTTAAAGTATTTTATTTTTAAATAACTGTAGCTCTTCACTAAATTCCACTTAAAATCTGGTTTAAAATTTCCTTAACCAGCATAATACGTTGGGAATAAATTTCATATAAGCAGATGAACACTGAAATGATGGAGGAGAAACTTTAATCTTTTCACCTGCTAAATTAAGGGTTGGAAAAACCTTATGGGGGTTGGACATTTTGTCCTATCCTATCTAAGGGACTCCATGGGGATGTAGCGAGTAACTTGACACCACAGAACTGAACGTTTAGACTTTTTTGGATAGACATTGGAAGTGGGCTTGAAAGGCAGAATGGCTTAAATACCCTTAAAAACTGGAAGATTCGCCATTTAAATATTTAGATTTTTAAAGAGTGCAATGGAACCTCTTCAAGGCTGAGTCTCTCCCTCAACAAAAAAGGGTCCAATATTTCAGCTTAGCCCATTCTGGAGGGGGGTTTGGAAACCGCAAATAAAATATTGTCTTCCTTGTATTAGTATTAGGTTTAGTAAGCTAGGATGCTTATGTCAAAAAGTATCTGCCTGATTTAGGATGTGTTATATGAAGCAATTTACCTATTACCCTTTTTTCCTCCTCTTTAAGCTCATCTTTTTCGGTTTGAGTAACCAGTTGGTGGTTTCTTTTAAAGAGGAGAATACCATGGCTTTTAAGCACCTGTTTCTGAAAAACTATGCTGGGGTAGATGAAGATGATTACAGTTGTAGTGTGTACACACAGCAAGATGTCTATGATAGCATCTTTTTTACCATTAGTCAGGTAAGTGTCTACCTATGGTATCTGTACATGAGTGAAAAACATGCAGATGTCTTACTAAATAGGGAAATGCTAATATGGTTGATTCAGTGGACACCTGTATGTAGAGATTAAAATGTTGGATTTATTTGATTTAAAAGATGCCCAAATCCAGAGTGTCTCTGGAAGGCTTACAGTGTAAAAAAAGAAAAACAATAAAGAAAAAACAAGGAGCATCCGAGAAGCATTCTGAACTAGCCATAGCTTCCAAGTGATCTCAAGGGCAGCCCCATGTAAATCACAATTACAGTAATATAACCATTACTAGGGCATGAGTGACTGTTGGAGTGTCCTGATATTGGATTGTCAAAGTGTTGCATTGATGGCATTACTTGGTGAGCCTGGCACTGGGATCTACCACCAGGTATCATCCTCATATTGAAGATATTAGATCCCAAATCAAAGAATGACTTTTATGCAGAAGATTAACAAAAGAGAAAGAGTCAAGCCATGAGATACCCACAAACCATAGGCTGAAAGTGTGACCTCTTTCCTCATAAACCTACTGGAACCAGTTACTAAAAAAGTATAACGTAGTGGCCCCTACTGTGAAACTCTTCAGCAAATCCAGAAGGATACCTTGATTAATGGAATCAAAAACAGTGATAGATCAAGGAGTATGAAGGATGGACACACCATCCCCCATCATGAGTCACCAAGGTCATTAGCAAATACAATCAGTGTTGTCTTTCTACTGAATCCCAACCTGAAACTGAAATTTATAAATTCATATGCTAGCACAGAGAACAGTTTGGTTATTGGCCATCCTTGCTAAGGCTGTAGTTACAATCCATCTATTTTGCCAAAAGGAAATAACAACTAACTTCTTTCAAAACTTGGCATACTTTTGTTACATCTGGCAATAGTTTTTTTTTCCTACAGGAAGTTTTTAAATTGCACAGATTTGCTTCTAAGTAAATGAGTAACAGGGTGTAAGAAGTAATAAATACCATGCAGTGCAATTAATACAATTTCTTTCTCTTAACAGGATCTTCAAATTTATTTTGAAAATAGATGAAATATTTTTAGAATAATATCAAGCTTCTTGTTTAAACAGCTCTATTTCTGGGTGTTCTTTATCCAAGTTGAAGCTACAAAAAGAGTATCTCTCCTTTTGTTTACATCTAGTACCAGCAACTGAAGAATGTATCACTGGGCACACTTGGTTATGAGCAAGATGAAGATGACATGGCTGGCTTACGCATATGTAAACAGCAATATAGGAAAGTCACAATGCTTTCTTCTAATGATACTTTGCACATAGACAGTACGATTGAAACAGGTACTTTTGAATCAGAAATATGCTTTAGCTGTTCATTTAATACCTGTATGTTTTTCAAAGCATGGGGCGGGACTTGTAGTTAATATCTGAGCCCATCAGATTTCAGGTTTTTCCACAATGTGTGCAAAAGTTCTCCCTTCTGTGGCAGAATTTTACAAAGGTTGTAAATCTTTGTGAAGGGCCCTTTGACTATAAACAAAGCAATACCTTTACTCATAGGATGCGTTTCTGCCACAAAACTGTTAACACATCACAACGCGTGATCACATAGTTGGCATTTTGACATGATGTGCTGTGTGCATCATACCATGGTTTGTTTTAGGAAACTATGATGCAGCTTAAAGTGTTTTTCTTGGTTTTCCGGTTGTAGTCTTAGTGTGATATGGGGGGCAGTGACCTAGTAGTGATTTCCTAATTTATCCCTGATGTATTTTTGCTTCTCTATTCAAGAGATATACAGGGCATGGCTGTCTTTAAAAAAGTGTATATGTGTGAGGTGACAAGCCAGGAATTTACTTTCCAAACCATGATTGAATTGCTGAACTGAAAGTCTAAATCTGTTTTTTCAATAAATCATGGTTTGTTGGTTGGTTATTTATTTATATCTGCCTTTATTAGTTTCATACATGCCTTTGGACAGTTGTTTCCTACCATAACAAGCTGGGATAGGAATCAAATGCTTTCTCCCTTTTGTTATGGCACCTCAGTGAAGTACAGAAATATAAATTGAATTGAATTATGAATTGAGGAATTAGGGTAATTTGAGAACTGATTGGGAAATTTAAGCACAGTTCAGCAACAAGCTTGCTCAAAAGCAAAACTGGGGAACCTTAAGGTAGTCATAGGACCACTGAAAAAAATATAATGTAAGTGGTTAGGAACTGTGGGGGATAGGTTGGTGACATAATGATCCCAAATGTTTTACCTTTGCTATCTTTTGGAATTCAGGAGGAAATTGCATCTATAGGAGTTAGCACTTTGCCAGATCAGTGGTCGACATAGGAGTCTGCTTGAGTCATGCGTATTGCCTATTTCTGTTTTGGGGTCCTTCCTTGTTCCAGAGTTGATAACCTTCATTTCCAATCTTGAAAAAAAAGGGAGCTTATATTTCTTATAGAAATCAGAAGCAAGAACAGAAGGCTTACAGAAAGCCCATGAACGCTTCAGGATATATATAAAATATATATATTTTTTCTTTTGGCATGGATTGTATTTAGGCTTTGGGATACTTTCAAGATTGTGGCAACCTGGACAGGTAGTCCTCAATTAGCGATTGTTCGCAGTTGCAGCAGTGATGAAAAAATGTCTTTGCGACCAATCCTTATTTACAACCTTTGCAGGTCTATAAAGCAAAGGAAAGCTGAAGTAAGATCATCAACACGGTCGCCGTTTCACTAAGCAACCTCTTTGCTAATTATCCAAATTGCCTGTCTCAACTGTGGTCACTCAATGAGGGCTACCTGATTGATCAGCTCCACTGTAGTCAGTGGAGCTGATTAGAAGAGGTGTTTGGGATGGGTGCCAAGGTAGCTTATTTGTGTTGAGTTTAATTTGTTTATCTGCTGCTCTTGGTTTTATTATTTAAATATTGTTTATATAATAAACTGAATTTACAGAATATAAAACATCTTGGAACTGTGCTTCTTTTATAAAAGAGAAGATGGTGGATAATGATGATTTTTGTATAATTTGTGCTTGCTTTGAAACCATGTTTGTTATAGTTATGGCATCTTTAGATTTCTCAAGCCTGTATCATGTAATTAGAGGTATTTAAATATATCTTCTGCTTTCTTCCAGAATGCATTAATTTGGAACTTCAGGATCTGGCTACTATGGAAATAAGTGACTTAAAGAACTCATCATTTTTCAACCTTGAGTTCTATAGGTAAAATGAAGTTTTCAAAGCCAATTTCTGTTTCTTTAAAAAAAATGTTGCAATTGTTTCTCTTTTTCCAGGCTCATACAGGTTGAAATTTCTTTTAAACTAAAAGGCATTGATCTGCAGACTATTCATACTCGTGAACTGCCTGACTGTTATGAATTTGAAAATACTGTAAGCATTTTTTCTATATTTTACTATATTTTACCCATAGAACTTCCTCTTCAGCCACTTCTTATGTTGGCATCTCTTGTACATTAGTTTAATATAGGTAATTCTCAACTTACAGTTGGTTGCTTAGTGATGGTTCAAAGTCATGATGAACCTACTTGGGGGGTACTTATGACTTGGATTCAAAGTTCTGATGGTTGGGTCCCTCCCCCAAACATATGACTGCAGTTTGATTGCATTTATGGCTGTTTGCAGTCTGTCATGGTCACATGATTGCATTTATTTCCAGGTTTTTAGCACACCTATAAGAAACCATTGGTTAACTTAAATACTTCAAAAAAGATCAATAAAATTGAGTCAGTCTATAGTGGTCACGAGTTAAGACCGTGATGGTCAAGCTCCATTATGTTGTGACTCAAGGACTACTTGTATTGTGCATCTCTTGTACATTAGCTTAATATACTGTAGTGGGCAGTACACTGACCAATGAAGATACTTCGTTTACCAGCCAAAGTGTGTATAATGAGTCTGATGTGATTTTTTACAAATATTTTTAATGAGAAAATTAGTTGTGATTATTTTTTAAGCAGCATAGTATGCAGCTTAAGCATACTAAACTCTCAAGTTGCTCAATTCCTCTAGCACCTTTCTACAATGCATTTACAAAGCTTGTATTCTTTAGTAGATTGAAAAAACTGAGCTATCTGATGTTTTGGTCTTCAGGGTGAAATTGAAATACATTAACTGGTTGAAACAAAATAGGTATTGTAGTTACTGTATTTTAGTAATAGTAATAAGATGTATAAATGAGTTCATTGTCATGCACTTTCTGAATAATTACTGCTTTGATACCTGTGTATAGAGGTATCTATTTAGATAGTTTTTTTAAAAAAAACTCAAAGAGGATCCTCTATACATGGCCAGTTTGGTGTAGTGGTTAAGGCAACAGCCTAGAAACCAGGAGACTCTGAGTTCTAGTCCTGTCTTAGGCACAAAGTCAACTGGGTGATCTTTGGCCAGTCACTCCCTCAGCCCTAGGAATGAGATAATGGCAAACCACTTCTGAAAACCATAGGGACTTCTCCAGCAGTCAACAATGATTTGAAGGTGTGCATGTGTATACACACACACACAGGATCCTCACTATGATCTAAGTGGTTAAGAGCTCGGCTTGCTGCTGGAAGGTCGGCAGCTCAGGACCCAGGTGTTGCCATGCAGCAGGGCGAGCCCCTGCTGTTCCGCCTCAGCACCTGCCCACCCATCAGTGCGAAAGCATGCAAATGCAAGTGGATAAGTTGGTACCCCTTTGGGGGGAAGCTGGCCGGCAGAGAGAGGAGCAGGAAGTTGGCGCTGGACCTGCCTGAGCTCGAGGGTAGAGGAGGAGCTGTGGAGGAAGCCCCCGGATGTGAACACCATCAGCCAGCTGGGGGAGCAGGGTTTAATGTTAAAATGTAAAAAAAAGTGTTAAAATGTTGATTGTGAGCCGCCAAGAGTCCATTGGGAGATTGGCGGCATATAAATATGATAGATAGATAGGTGGATGGATGGATGGATGGATGGATGGATGGATGGATGGATGGATTTTTTAAAAACCCCTTTTCTCTTGATAGATTACTTTTAACAATATGGCTCACAGTGGTAAAATGAAAATATATTTTGATACTGATGCTGACATTCAAGAATGTAAAGACTGGAATATATCTGGCTCTTGTAAGTATGAATACTTGAATAAGAAAATGGAAACCTCCCTTTTGTGGATAGTGCCACTTTGCCTAGAAACTGTGTCACTGATTGCTTTAAATATTGGAAACAAGGCAGAAAATTTGAGTGGGTCATACTTCTTGAGCAAATAGATTTGTGCTTGCATAACAATAGCTCTTGGAAAAGCACTATTTACCTTTTTGTGTCATTTAGACATTTCATGCCTAAAATGGAAGTAGCCTTAGATTTATTTTTTTAATTCAGTAAAGATATCTAAAATAATATCCAGACTTTTCTTTCAGATTAAGATGCAATAAAATACTGAACATAGAAGCCAAAAACCATAAAAGCTGAACTAATATTGCCATTTAACATAGAAAATGTACACGTGGACAATTATTTTTGGTTTTTACAACTATTGTTCTTCTGTACTTCACTTTAGGAGAGATCTCTAACTATAAGTCATCTAACATATTGTTATAGCATTTGTGATACCAGTTCAGCAGCTATTGTCAACTACTTAATTGAAATTTCAGTACAAAGGTCTAGGGGATACAAGGTTGTGAAAATCTGAGTCCTGTAATTCAGTAACCCTTGATCCTATCTCTGTTTTCATTTTTACTGAAAATGAAAATTAATGAAGTGGTGAAGCAACTAGAAAGATAGATGGGGATTACTTGTATACACAGAATGTGGTAAATAATGACATTTTTTACATATGAAATAGTTATATCAGGCTTCTAGCTTTCTAATTGGATATTAATTATATTATTGTGCAAGAAGTATTCACCAATTCTGTGGCTAGATTTTGAAAGGGACCGTAGATCTGTATTTTTTCTGTCTCTCCGTGTTTCATTTAAGGGTCCACTTAAAGAGAAGTGACTTATCCCAATTAATCACCTCTCTGGTAACTAGCTTGTAGATACCTACACTTTTAAAGTCTTTAAGTTATTTGTTTTTGTGTCTCCTTTAGTAGTTCAGAAGAACACACAATATATCTTGGTTTTTGATGGGTTTGTCATAGTGAGCTGTTTTACTTCCCTGATTCTTTGTACACGATCTATTATTCTTGCTCTAAAATTGCAAAAAGTAAGTATGACTCAATCTCATTTTATTTTTCTAAAATAGCAGAAAGTAAGAACTGTTCTTACTATATCTGACGTACAATCTGGTCAGAGGTCTTGTTTAAGACTGAAACTCTGATAACGGGATATGTTTTTGAAGATGGGAAATTCATATTTTAAATTTTCTTACAGTGAAAGTTGCTGATCATCAGAGATTCCAACTACATTCAGACTTACATAAGTCAGTTTAATCAATCACAAGGTAGAATCCCAGAGAAATACATCATAATTAATTTGTATATAAAAGAGACATCAATATCTTGGACTACACATTAGATGAACAGTTGTTGGGATCCTTATGTTAAAAAAAATACACTTTGTGTACAAGCAGAATACAAAAATTACAACACTTCACCTGAACAAACAGTACAGTTGAGAACTGCATATGTGAATGGAGTAAATTGTAGGGTTGACACAGAAATATGATTTGCATTTTCTTTTATTCATGTATTTTATGCTGTTTTTTAACATATGGTCATATTACTCTTCTGCATTTTATATTTTATATTCTGATGTGGCCTAATGGATAATCAATGAAGTATTTTTTATTAATCAGAAGAATTAAGGAGATTTCATATTGATATAACATTACCATTTGGGACTTTTAAATATCAGTCTTCCTTTTTTCCACATTCTGTCATCCTGCTCAAGTGGATTAAGAAAATTGGAAATTCAACAAATAAGTTGTTTCATGACTTAGTTCATACATAGTGCTCGTTA
>JANHZU010010526.1:504260-516468 GCA_032468055.1 Acrochordus granulatus | reverse complement strand
TGCCTTAGGCGTCTAGTCATGCTGGCCACATTATCACAGGAGTGTCCTCAGACAAATGGTGGCTCTTCAACTGGGAAACTGAGATGAGCACTGCACCCTAGAGTCAGTCAAGACTGGCAGGGTAACCTTTATCTTTTACTTCTCTAATCCTGGACAGATCACAGAAGATCCAAAGAATGTCTCACTCCCATAAAAAATATGGTGAGACATAATTTACAGAAAACCATACTGGTTTGGTTGTCAGCCGGGTCAACAAGGGCTCTGGTAGATATTGGAGTTGCTGGACATCTGGTGAAAAATGGGCTACAGGACTTCACTGGAGAAGGAAATGGCAACCCCTCCAGTGTCCTTGTCAAGAAAGTAACAAAAGGGTAGAAGATATGATGCAAAAAGATAAGCCCCTAAGATCGGAAGGTGTCCAATATGCTACTGGAGAAGAGCAGAGGGCAATTACAAATGGCTCCAGAAAGAATGAAGCGGCTGGGACAAAACCAAAAGGATGCTCAGCTGTGGATATGTCTGGAGATGAAAGGAGTGTCTAATGCTGTAAAAAACAGTATTGCATAGGAACCTGGAATCAAAGATCTATGAATC
Organism: Acrochordus granulatus; assembly: GCA_032468055.1. Taxonomy (NCBI): domain Eukaryota; kingdom Metazoa; phylum Chordata; class Lepidosauria; order Squamata; family Acrochordidae; genus Acrochordus; species Acrochordus granulatus. The sequence continues at coordinate 515,874 of JANHZU010010526.1, read as the reverse complement.
AAAGTGAACTGGATTTGATCAAACATGAGATGGCAAGATTGAACATTGACATCTTGGGAAACAGTGAACTAAAATGGATGGAAATGGGTAAATTTAATTCAGATAACCACTATACTACTGTAGATACCCACTTCCCTTAGAAGAAATAGAGTAGCCATCGTAGTCAATAAAAGAGTGAGAAAAGCAGTACAGGGTACAATCTCAATAACAACAGAATGATCTCGGTTTGAATCCAAGGCAAATCATTCAACATCACAGTAATCCAAGTCTATGCCCCAACCACTGATGCTGAAGAAGCGGAAGTTGACCAGTTCTATGAAGGTGTATAACACCTAGAACTCACACCAAAAAAATATGTCTTTTTCATCATAGGGGACTGGAATGCTAATGTAGGAAGCTAAAAGATAAATGGAATAAAAGTTTGGCTTTGGGGAGTATAAAATGAAGCAGGGCAAAGGCTAACAGAATTTTGTCAAGAGAATATGTTGGTCATAACAAATACACTTTTCCAACAACCCAAAAGGCGGTTCTACACATGGATATCACTAGATGGTCAACACCAAAATCAGATTGATTATATTCTTTGCAGCCAAAAATGGAGAAACTCTATACAATCAGTAAAAACAAGAGTTTTTACAGCTCAGATCATCAATTTATTACAAAATTTAGGCTTAAATTGAAAAAGTAGAGAAAACCACTATGCCATTCAGATACAACTTCAGTGACATCCCTTATGAATATATAGTGGAGGTGAGAAATATATTTAAAGGATTAGACCTGGTAGCAGAGTGCCTGAAGGACGATGGACAAAGGTGCGTAACATAGTACAAGAGGTAGCTACTAAAATTATCCCAAAGAAACAAATGCAAGAAAACAAAGTGGCTGTCTGATGAAGCTTCACAAATAGCTGAGGAAAGAAGGAAGGTGAAAGGCAAGAAAAGAAGGGCAAGATATATAATCTGAATACAGATTTCCAGAGAATAGTAAGGAGAGTTAAGAAGGCCTTAAGTGAACAAATAAACAATAGACTGGGAAAAACTAGATTGCTCTTCAAGGAAACTGGAGATATCAAGGGAACATTTTGTGCAAAAATGAGACTGATAAAGGACAAAAATGGTCAGAATCTAACAGAAGCAGATAAGATTAAGACGAGGTGGCAAAAATACACAGAAGAGCTATACAAGAAAGATCTAAATGCCCCTGATAACCATGATAGTGCGGTCACTGACCTAGAGCCATCATCCTTGAGTGTGAAGTTAAGTGGGTCTTAGGAAACATTACTAACAACAAAGCTAGCAGAGGTGACGGTATTCCAGCTGAATTATTTAAAATCCTAAAAGATGCTGTGAAAGTGCTGCACTCAATATGCCAGCAAATTTGGAAAAGCTGGTTTAAAACTCAACATTAAAAAAAACTAAGATCATGTCATCCAGTCCCAACACTTCTTGGCAAGAAGAAGAGGAAGAAATGGAAGCAGAGGAAGATTTTACCTTCTTGGGCTCCAAGATGACTGCTGATAGTGACTGCAGCCATGAAATTAAAAGATGCTTGCTCCTTGGGAGGAAAACTATGGCAAACCTAGACAGCATATTAAAAAGCAGAGACATCACTTTGCTGACAAAAGTCTATACAGTCCAAGCTATTACAAGAGGAATAGTACTGAATTAAACAGTACTAGTGTGGTTGCTGATCCAGAGCCAGACATCCTGGAGCGGGAAATCAAGTGAAACTTAGGAAACATTACTAACAACAAAACTAGAGGAGGAGACTTTATTCCAGCTGAACTATTTAAATCCTAAAAGATTATGCTGTTAAAGTGTTGCACTCAGTATGCCAGCAAATTTGGAAAACTCAACAATGGCCACAAGATTGGAAAAGACAAATTTACATTCCAATCCCAAAGAAGGGCAATGCCAAAGAACGTTCAAACTACTGTACAATTGCGCTCATTTCACATGCTAGCAAGGTTATGCTCGAAATAATACAAGCTAGGTTTCAGCAGTATGTGAGCTGAGGATTACCAGAAGTACAAGCTGGGTTTTGAAGATGCAGAGGAACTAGAGATCAAATTGCTAACATTCACTGGATCATAGAGAAAGCAAGGGAGTTGCAGACAAACATCTGCTTCATTGACTATGCTAAAGGCTTTGATTGTGTAGATCACAACAAACTGGCAAATTCTTATAGAGATGGGAGTACCAGACCACCTTACTTGTCTCTTGAGAAACTTGTATGCTAATCAAGGAGCAACAGTTAAAACTGGACATGAAATAATGGATTGGTTCAAAATTGGGAAAGGAGTACGACAAGGCTGTATATTGACACCCTGTTTATTTAACTTATACGCAGAGTGCATCATGCAAAATGCCAGGCTGGATAAATCACAAGCCAGAATTAAGATTTCCAGGAGAAATGTCATCAACCTTAGATATGCAGATGATGCCACTGTAATGGCTGAAAGTGAAGAGGAGCTAAAGAGCCTCTTGATTATTGTAAAAGAGGAGAGTGCAAAAGCTGGCTTGAAACTCACATCAAACAAACTAAGATCATGGCATCCACTCCAATCACTTCCTGGCAAATTGAAGGGGAAGAAATGGAAGTGGTGACAGATTTTACCTTGAGCTCCAAGATCACTGAACACAGTGACTGCAGCCATGAAATCAAAAGATGTTTGCTCCTTGGGAGGAAAGCTATGGACAGCATATTAAAAAACAGAGACATCACCTTGCTGTCAAAGGTCCATCATAGTCAAATCTATGGTTTCCCCAGTAGTAACGTATGGCTGTGAGAGTTGGACCATAAGGAAGGCTGAATGCTGAAAACTATATGCCTTTGAATTGTGGTGCTGGAGAAGACTCTTGAGAGTCCCTTGGACTGCAAGGAGATCAAACTCATCAACCCTAAAGGAAATCGATCCTGATTGCTCATTGGAGGGACAGATACTGAAGCTGAAGCTCAAATACTTGGCCACCTAATGCAAACAGGACTCATTGGAAAAGACTGTGATGCTGGGAAAGACTGAAGGCAAAAGGAGAAGAGGATGGCAGAGGATGAGATTGTTAGATGTAGATGCGATAGGACTGGATTTGGGTAGACTTCAGAGATAGTGCAGGACAGGGAGGCCTGTGCTGCTGTGATCCATGGGGTCACAAAGAGTTAGACATAGCTGAGTGACTGAACAACAACAATGAAGAATTGACAAAGATTCTTCTAAATTCTGACTAATGTTATTAAATTATTGTTCAATGAAATATCAGAAACTAAATCAAAACATGAGTGGCAAAAGGCATATTAATTTCATATATATATTAATTTTATATATAACTCCAAACATTGCTGTGTTCTCAGTTTCACATACCTAACTTATAAATATTGAACATAAAGTAAAATATTGTGATTATTCCTGTAATGGAATATTCAACTATTTTCAGACTCAGCATGTCAAGAATGCGGAGAAAAGTCTGAGAAATTAAGAAAGGAAATTTGGGAGAAGAAATGTTTTAATACCAGTTAAGGAAATTGTGATTTTCAGAGAAAAACTCAAAGGAAGTACTTTAAGTTCAAAGAAATCACCACATCCCCTTAGTTTTCAGAAAAAAAGTCTCCTTTTTTGTCAGCTTTCCTATAGTTTGGTCTGTATCTCTTAGTGACTTAGACAATCTGATGACACTTCCAGACTGCTTTAGTTGCTGCTTCTTTGGATTATTGTTCTATGGCCTCCCAATTAAAGCTGAAGCAATATAAGCAAACAAAGCTTTACTGAAGTTTTTGAGTCTGAAATACTAAATTAGGCTTTTTAATAACCAATTTCTAAATTTGCTTATTCCAAATGCTTTTTTCTGGGCACCAAAATCATTTTACTGGATTACCTACTTTCTATACTTTTAATCTGATATCTCTGCAATTCTTTTTTAATATTATAAAACTTTATCTTGCAATGAAGTAAAATATATTACTATCAGTTCATGCACACTTCTTGTAATCAATATATATCAGAGCTAATGCCAACTTTCAAAGTGATTGAAATTATTTGTATCTTCATTGCAGCTGAGCTGTTTGATATCAGAACAGTTACTCCAGACTTATTTAAGGAACAGCATTAAAGATAGATAGATAGATAGATAGATAGATAGATAGATAGATAGATAAAAATAACATTTTTATCTGTTAATTTCTATGTGGTCTAAAACCTGCTTTCCTTAATGGTTTGATGGGAGTGTGCTCCCATCTTTATCTTTTTAATTATTTGTTTTAATTATGAGGAGTTTCAAGCATCTTGTTTTTTCTTTAGATTTTATAGTAGATCAGAAGGGCTGCTTTATCATCTCCTTTCCATAAACGTATGTGCCGTGTTCTGTTCTTATAGCTCTGCATCACTGACTTGAAGGAAAAAAGGGAGAAAGAAACATCTAACTTGGATTCTTTAAAACAGTGCTTGATTAGGTCAAGGCTTCTGAAAACAAGACTTTCTGGTCTACTTAAAGTAATCATTGACTCAAGCCATGTCACCAAGATTTTTATTTTCAGTTCAAAGCTACCACAATTTATTTGATTCATGTTCTAACAGGTTCTAATTCCTTCTTTATAGCAGTCACAAAGCATGACTTTGAAACCAGCCCTGACTTTATTGTCCTCTATTTCTTGTTCATAATGACCGAACATAGCCTTTGATCTAACACAGTAGAGTTCTTTGTACGATCTTAATTCCTATAACAAAGTTCTTTAGGAAAATCGTCACCTATATGCTCCTTCAGCTTCTATCAAATTACATTTATGACTTGTTATATTTTGTAGAAAATCTCCCATCTTCTCGTGATAATGAAAGCCATTCAATAACTTCAATTTCCTCTTCTAACAGAGAAATGCTTAGGTATTTTTCCCCTTGCCTGCCAACTTCCAAGTCAATGAGTATGTGGAAATACTGTGTTCTATAATTTGCTTAATTTAACATATGGTATATCTTAATGACAGAGCAACACATTCCTTCAATTCTATCCATCCCAAATTTTTATGTCGGCATCGAGCATTCTCTCTTAGACTTAAAACACATTTCATTATATAGAAAGAAAATGCTATGAATTCTGAGAACATGTTGCAATACTAAATAAGATAAATATGTAATAAGAGAACCAGTTTGGTCTATTAGTTAAGCTAGAAACCAGGAGACATGAAAGCCAATTGGGTGACTTTGGGCCAGTCACTGTCTCACAGCCCAACTCACCTCACAAGGTTGTTGCAGGGAAAATAGGAGGAGGTAAAAGTATTAGGTATGTTTACTGCTTTGACTTACATACAAAGTAATAAAAAGATAAAAAGAAATCATATAAATAATAAAATGCTACAGTGCCATCAATGTGTTTGGAAAGCGGACTCAATATTAATTGAAATAGAAAGGATAAAGCAATCCATGTTAGTTACATAGTACGGAATAATACTGTTCTGAAATAATGAAAGCCTAGGATAACAAACTACAGGAGCTTTTCAGCAGAATATAAGTGACTCTGATAATGCTATTGCATTTGTATCCTTCTTATGTTTGTTTGATTGAAATGAAACCAAGCACTAGTGTGAGGAATCAAATTTATCTGTATATATATTTTTTGCGGGAAGAAAAGCTCGCATTTCTATAAACCTATGTGCATCTGGTTGTAGCTCGTTAATATAGGAAACAATAGATATTTTCACCATCATGCAAGCGTAAAATCTGGCACTGTGTGTTTCTTGATGCTTTCTGCAACCCCTGCTCTCCATTTATTTTTAAACTGGATGCTGCAGCCGAATTTGAAAATCTCTGAAATGAATTTGAGTATGAATGCAGTAAAGGAGGAAGTTTGTTCAATGGATATCCTTTTTCATATTAGAGTCCCTAACAGAAGACCAGCAGGAGTTTGTCGGATATGATCAGACTGGCACACAGCACGTTACAGGAATGAACCTGTAGCTGCTTACCCAGAAAGAAATGGCAGGTCAGGTAAACTTCCTCCTTGGTTAGAATATATGGGATTGCAGTTTTAAGCAAGCAGTGGTGCTGTTTGATTCCACTTGTGGATATTCTAGGTTTTAAATTTTTCTGGGGAAAAACAAAGTGAAACTTCCATGAATTTTTCTCTAGTTTGTTAAAATATTAGTCCAACATCTGGTAGCGCTGTATTTGGGAATTCCTGTATTTATAGATAATACCATGGAGATTATTGGTGTGGTTGCCTAATAAAGATTAACAGCATGCTGAACATTTACAATAGCAGGTTTGATTAAGGGGGGGGAAGAAAGCTGATCCTTGTTAAACTGCCAGCGTTAAAAAATTATATCTCAAATGACTTCAACATAGTGCGAAAACCACTTGCACTATGTTGGATACAACATTAAACCATGGCTACGTTACATGCAGTAAAAAAGTATGTGCTTTGAGCATGTCAGTGCTTGCTTTCCTTGCAATGCAGCTGAGAACTTTTGCTACTAGCTTGATCGCAAATATTTTTCATCCACAACCCACAATAGGATAAAGTTATAATTGTACCTGAAAAATGTGTAGTTTGCCTGAAACAAAAAGAAAAGTTTGATTTGCCACATGAAAATGAAGGAGGAACTATACATGCTTGATTGTTGCTGTGACTGTTCATGTTTGTAAACATTACTTTAGCTTAGAACTAAACCTGATGTGATACTGATCTGATTCAATAAAATGAGTGTATAAGTTTGCAAGACAGATTCTGGCTACATCAAATGTTAGGCTTTAAAACTACAGACCACTGAAGACAAAGGTCTTGCCATCTACACACACAAACTTGAAACCATGAAATGTACTCTATTGTGTCTTTAATATTTATATAAAAACCAGAAAATTTCAACCTGAATTTGTAGCACATCCTGAAAAGTAATTGGTGCTTAAAAGCAACTGGTATTAAAGTTCAAGTCCTGTAATCCTTAGTCAGCATGGCCTTGTGTAATTGAATTACAAAACACCCTCAGGGCATCAGACTGGCTGTAACTATTAAATCTTTCTTTCTCAAATACAAGAAAAGAAATTCTTGCGTAGCAAATTTCTCTGGATGAAAGAAGACCTGCCCAGTCCAACCTGGGATGCCTCTAGCTAGCTCTAGGAATGAACTCTTAACTCATAACTTGTAAATGCTCGGACGGAGAATAGTTAAAGCAAATAAAAATGCTCATCTGATATCATGAACATTGGATTTGTACAATGGGAGCACAGTTTGTGAATTAAAACAAATAGGTAACTACTTTAATGGACAAGGGGAATGCTTTTGAAATAATCTTGCCTGGTTTCAGCAAAACCTTCGACAAGTTCTGCATGACGTTCTTATTGAAAAGTGGTTAAAATATGATTTGGATAGCACTGTAGCAAGTTGGCTCTGCAACTTGATATCATTTAGTCTTTTCACTAACCAGCTGGATAATTGGATTGGCGAGCTGCTTGTCAAATTTTGCAGATGGCATAAAAATGGGAAGTCTGTTCAGTATCTAGGATGACAGAACTGAAGTCCTTTCATTGGGAGAAGCGTGAAGTGTTACATTTATAGAGTAAACGTGTAGGGTACAAATAAAAGATGGGAGATTCATGGCCTAAAGGCATGGTATCAGGGAAGAATTAATTGACGTGTGTAAAATCTCCTTATCAAGGAGCTTCAGATAAACTTAGCTGGTCATCTCTTGAACATAGACCAGGCTTTGGGCTAAGATATGATGTGGGCTTATTATCTGTTGGTTTTGTTTGTTATTTATTATTTTTTAAAAAATTATTTTCATTCATTGCTCAGTCAGCCACATGTTTAGACTAGATTTGGTATTTTTGTCCACCCATCGAGTCCTTCCCAAGGATAGGCAGATGCTGTTTTTGACGTTAAAGGTATTGTTGCAGGATGTAAGCTCTTCTGAGTAATGCTGCCTTTTGCAATTGACTGATGGTGAACTTATCAATGCCAATGGTGTTCAAGTAGTGCTCCAGTGATTTTGGGATTGCACCCAAGGCCCATATTCCTATTGGTACTACCTTTGCTTTCTTTTACCACAGTTGTTGTATTTCTATTTGCAAGTCTTTGTATTTTGTGATTTTCTCCAATTCTTTCTCTTTTATTCTGCTGCCTCCAGGTACTTTATTTATATCCCACCTTTATTATTATTTTTAGAAGCAACTCAAGGTAGCAAACATATTTAACATGCCTTCCTCCTACAGCAATCATGTGAGGTGAGTTGGGCTGAAAGAGAGGGACTGGCTAAGGTCACCCAGCTGGCTTTCCACCCAGGATCAGAACTTACAACCTCCTGGTTTCTACCCTGTAACCTTAACCACTAGGCCAAATTGGCTCTAACAGTTATAATTATTTGCTAACCCGTTTGGTATTTTCCCCCTTTTTAATGGTTTTAATTATTTTATGACATGTATGTTTTTAATTTGCTGCCCAGAATAATTTTGAATTGGCAGCCTGCAAATATGTAAAATAGATAAATGGATGGATGGGTGGATCTTCCTTCTCTTTCCTAGGAACTTCTAGATCTTCAGTGATATTCAGCTAATGCTAGAATTGGTGTCTCTTCAATGACTCAAACTTCCTAAATCCAATCTGGTTTGCCAGCCACTTTTTCTCTCATCTCTCCAAATCCAATAACTTCTTTCTTCCCATCTCCTTAGTTCATTACAATTTTGTCTTCCAATATGACCACCTCACCTCTGTGTGTGTGTGAGAGAGAGACAGACAGACAGGCAGACAGAAAGAATTACTTATGTGTTTCACTCCATCTATCACTCCAGACATAGCCTATTTGCCTGGTGAATACTTGACAGGATGGGAGGTGTGTTGACCTACTTCTTTCTGTTACAGATCCTGACTGTAAAATCTGTATGATAATAGAAAAGTATACCTACAGTTGTTGTGGGTTGTCTATCTCTGAAGGTTTTTTTTTTAAAAAGGCCAGAGAGCTATCTCATGAGGATAATTTAGTTTTTCTGCATTGCAAAAGGTTGGACTAGGTTATCCTTTTAGCACTTTCCAAATCCACAGTTTTATGAATCTGTGAGCAGGCTGCCAGAACTAAAACTCCCTGAAGCATAGCTCGCGTGTTCAATATTAAGGGTGTCGTTCAGTAACATTTCACTGCAGATACCCAGGCTCTCTTCTAGAAAGACATATGACAGACAACTGAACTACTCCATTTACAAAGACTTTAATAAGCTGATAGTGATAGTTTCCTCGCTGCAGGAATATACAGTACTTGCTTCTGACAGCATTCATAAGATAAAATCAAGTCTCATACTCTAAATATGGTGGAACATAAAAAATTTGGAGGATATAGTTCTGACTTTTTTCTTGGAATTAGAACTCTGGCATAATTCAAAAATACATATGTTCAGGTTTTAAAGAGCGTGAAACTATACATATGCTGTAAACGAGAACGTTGCTATATTATTCTGATGATATCATTCCCATGGTTTTGGATAATTAAAGTCATGATACATCATATTCATGTTATAAATCTAATGAATATTATATAAAATTTGGCAGTATAGCTGAAGATATCATAGAAAGCTGTTCTACATCCCATGTTTTCATATTTGCTTAAATCTTCTTTAGTATTTATCCATTTTTATTAAATAACATTTTATTACATTAAATGCAGAAAGCAAATGATGAATGAGCCGGCTTAACCTAATGGCAGAGGGGAAAAAAACTACCTTCAATTCTCATCCATTAACCCAAAGAGATTTAGTAGTTAAATCTCCAGAGATAGGCATTTCAGTTTCGTTGTTCCAACGATATGGTATCGATCATATATAGTATACTGATCATTTATCTCACATATTTATAAAGACAATGGAAAGCTGTAGTATTTTACTTGTTAACGTCCACTGCAGTAATTATCCTCAGAAGGTATCAGTCTTTCAGTCTGTTTTATAGACGATCCAGATAATATTGCAAAATTATTGCACTCTGTAGTATTTTTTACTTTCTTCTCCAGTCTTTTATGAGACAGGATTTTATTGATTTAAAACTTTAACATCTTGTATGAATGGAAAGTGCTTCCTGGATTTCTGCTGAGAATACAGTGTTCTATTAAATGTCAAGTGATACCAACAGCAGGATTAAGAACTCTCTGTGGAAGCAATGTTGCTCCTTTGTGAGTTGACATGAATTGAAGACCAAGAGAACTGAGAAATGCATAATCCTGGCAGGTTAGATTCTCACAGACAGTTTAAAAACAAACAAATCATGTTATTTATTTTCTACATTTATATTCTGCCATAATCAAATGACTCTTGGCATTTATATTATTATATAAACAGTTGTAGCAATTTTTGTTATATATATAGTATGGAAATCAATACAGTTTTACCGGTTATCATTAAGTCAGGGTTTCCATCTTTCTCTCCTTCCAGTGTTTTCATATATCCATCATCAGATATTGCAAGTGTGATACAGAAATTATGAGCGCCTGAAGCAGCTTAAATAAATTTAAAAAGAAAGAAAATAATAAAACAGTAGGATGTAATGGTTAAATTCTGAATTAAGACTGGAGGGACTTTAAATCAGACTTGGTCATTAGATGCTCTCCAAGTAATTTTGGACCAGATGCTTATGCTCAGCCCAGTCTATCTTATGAATTATTATATGGATAAAATTGGACACAGAATGCTGCCTGGAACTTCTAGGGAAAAGGTAGAATATATATTTACTTCACATATATGTTTTATAAGCTACAATTTAAAAAAAGAACAAACTCAGCAAGAAATGTTATCCCCATGGAAATGTCTCAGTGCAATCTATCATTCTTTGCTTGTTGGAAGTGTTCATTAGAAAAGTTGATTATCTAAGACACAGTTCTTGCTGAAAGCAAAGTGGTTTACATTTGTACAACTTTTAAGCAGCCTATGTCAGGATGTGCATCTTAAAAAGGGAGAAAGCATGAGTTGAAATGACTGAAATGGTACTACTTGAAAGCAAATTTGGTTCATTAAGATATTAACTGAGATAACAATGAAATATGGTATTATTTACTTACTGCAAATGTTTTTTTCCTTACAGTTTTATTTTCAAATAGGAATTTGATATCTGAATTGCATAGAGTTATTAAGCTGTGAATCATCCTCCCTCTTTTTTCATTCACACATGAAATGAATATAATTAAATGAAGCTGATTTAAGACTTGGAAATTCTGCTTGTTCTTCATTATTATCCTGAAAGCCATCAATTAGCTTGCTCCAGATCACACACACAGAATAAAAAAAAAAATCAGAATATTTGTCGTGAGCTTCTGAATTGATCTGACCTTCCCCCAAACAAAAATTATACTATTGAAATAATGTTACTGATTTAGGGTACCTAATTTCAGTAGTGTAACTAATTTGCTGAGCCTTTCCAAATCAAGAATCAATCAGACTTCTCAATACATCCCAGCCTATTTTCTGCTTTTTGCAGACTTTAAGAAAAGAATACCTAGATTAATATTTGAAAGTGAAGCCCAATATTTCACAGTGAGGTCTGTGTTAATACATTCAGCCAATCCAGCAGAGTACATCTGATATCATTCTATTTTTGAAATTTAACTTATGGTTTCAGAGGCAATTTCATTATATCTGGAATGCGGAACAATTCCTGGCAAT
>JANHZU010010526.1:450972-464315 GCA_032468055.1 Acrochordus granulatus | reverse complement strand
ACTGGAAGTATTTAATTACATTTTACTTTCATTGATCTATCTGGAAATCATGTAGTTTTTGATTATGTTCTGGTTCAGATCTTTTCTACAACATTTCCAAAATTTGGAATTTATTCCAAAAAATATCTATAAACTCTTCAAATTATTGCTGGATCACTCTTATGAATGTCCAGGCATTAATCTACATCTGTATCTGGTAAAAGTGCAGAACTTGACTTTTTTCTCAGAGATTAAGAAGCATCTGCAAGGTACAGTTAAAAAAAGGCAAGACTAGGACTTTAATTAGCTCTGCACTTGCTGCTTTACTTAAAATATCTTAGAATTGTTTTGTTTATGTCTCTTGGGTTCAAACCCATTCTTATCTGCTCTCTGTTAGAAGTTACTATTCATGACTGGCCCAGACTGTAGGTTCTGTCTCAACTATTACCCTCCATTTTTCTAAATAAATTTGTTCTTTTTGAATTTCATTCTTTTATTCCACTGGAAGCATGAGTAGTATAGTAGTATAATACTACAAGTAGTATTCATGGATTTGTTTTTATAGAGAGTAAATATTGGTAATATTTAAGGTCCTGAAAAACAAGTTTTTCTCTCTTTGCAACTTATTGATTTTGGGGGTTGAGAGCTTCAAAAGAAATGATAATTAAAAATTGAATATTGCGTGCATTTAAAAAGTTAAAACAAACAACAGAACAAAAAATCAAGGCTTGATAAAACAGATAGTTTATAATAGCTATTTAAGCAGTTTATTTAATGGTTTATAATAGCTATTTAAAAACCTTTAATTTCCCATAATATAAAATTATGATAAAATTATGATTTTTTTAAAAATTATGATTTTTTGATAATTTTATGAGAAGTTTGTATTCCTGTGCATACCCATTTGTTTTAATGGGTTTATTTTATTTTTATTTTATTCTTATTTTTAACTGTTTTTAATTGTTGTTTTTACTGTTGTTAGCCGCCAAGAGTCTCTGGATTTCAGCGGCATATACATTTAATAAATAAATAAACATAAATACATACATAAATGTAAGGCTCAGTTTAAGAGCAAATGTGTATAAGATCTTTTCTCTTTTGCATATTCCCCATTCTTAAGCTTATCGTAACAATTATAGATGTGAGAGATTTTTTTCATTAGTATGCCTCCTTTTGCAAGTGCTGGTTAGTAGCAACTATAGCATTGGAGATGAAAAATATAATGCCTGGATATATAATATTTCAAATTTCTTATCTTTCCATATTCCCAACCCAGCTGCTGTTAGTTTATGTATATTGTTTGTAAAATATAAGCAATGTCAAAAAAATGTAGATTGACTATAAACTTATTTGGGTGCGCAGGAACTTATCCTGGAGAAGACATAAACAAAATTGAACTGGAAAACTCACCATCTAAGCCTGAGACGTTTCTACATTTTTATTTGCAAAAGCATTGTGAAGTTTGGTGTGTAAACATTTCACTCTTGCTGACCTCAGAATATTGAGAACAGGCAGAGAATACACCACAAATCAACTAATGCTCCCTCCAGTCAATCAACAGGAGATTCATACACTGCCATTCAGTTGTGTTACATTCTTATGAATGAATAAGCTTGAATGAATGGTTTCACCATTGAAGCCAGTGACTATATCAACATCTGGTGATATTTTTATCTTACCTTTTTATGTGCTTTCCTCAACAAATGCAACCAAGAATGCAGGCTGCTATCTACAGCCTTTGAGTGGATGGAGTAATGGCTTCATATACTCAGAGGCAAGGTAAGGCAAGATTTTGGGGATCACTGCCTGTATAAGCAGGGAATATCAAGCTGAGCAATATCTAGGCAGGTGTGAAGATGGCAACCACAACTGCAGGAACAAAACCCTGCTTTTTCACATTCATTGTATGTGAAACTGATTAAAATAATTAAGATAGTTGAACTATTTCTAGAGAATACAAGAGGCAGTGATAAAGTAAGAACACTACAAACCTATGGACTTTTAGTATGCGCAAATCACAAAATGATTTGAGCATACTCTAATTGGAGGAAAATGAACAAGAAGAATAACACCTGAAAATAGAACAGTGGCAATGCCAAATTGATGGAAAAGCCTGTTGTGTCTTTAAGAGAAATTAATATGCATTTTTAAGAAAAGTAATTTTAAGCAGTATTTTAAGGTGGTTTACACAGCAAAGAGTTTGAAAATGTTTGGTCATGTTGTTGAGAAGTCATGCCTTCCCTTTGGAACTATAATTAATGTTTTATTCAGTAAAAATTAGAACCAAATATTTAGTACATGGTGGTTTTTTGGTTTCTTTGACCAAAGATCTTCATAGCCTATTGATAGCTAGGGAGAGACACTAAATTGGATGGGCTAAAAATGTTTGCAGTTTTTTGGACATGTAGGGATTAAGTGGGCTTAATAGTGAAAAGTGATGCACTGAATTATCTTTTTCAGTGAAAACTAAATTTGGTAGACAAATATCTGTGTAATATTGCACACAAGATTGGGGAGCTTACATGGTCTGCTAACCTCAGATCACAGACTCCTGATTTCACTCAGTATTTTTTATCAGTATGCAAAGCTTGGGTTTCTTCTGTCTTACCACTTCCACCTTACACTGCTGGAGATACTCAGTCCTTTTGTCTCCTATCTTAATCAGAACCTGCTCCTCCTGTTCTTAAGTCTCAAGAAAACTTTGTCTTGTTCATTGCAGCTCTGCTAATTTTTTAAAAAAATTTTTTAAAAATCCTATTAAGAATCTTTAGTTTTTAGTATATCACACTGGTCAAGTTAGCACAAAGAAACAGGGTTTCTTGGAGAGAAAAGAAAAAGCTTTTCTCAAAAAAAAGCTTGATACATTTTCCTGAATAATTCATTTCCCACACTTATGCCATGTGGTTTTTTTTTTGCAATGCATTTCCTCATGTCAATGTGTGAAGAGACTGGGAATGAACATCTTGTCTGATTCTTTTAAAACTGTCTTCCTGAAATAGAACATATCTACATATCAGATTTGTATGACCACCCTTCTTAGAATTCTGGGCAGCTCACAATAACAATAACACCAAGAAACAATAAAAGCCATAAAAACAACAACCTGGCACCTTATCCATCCTTCTTGGATGCCTCCAACAAAACTATCCAAAGGCTCCAATCTCACAGCTCACAGTGCCTGGGAGAAAAGCCAGTTCTTTATGGCTTTCCAGATACTAAAAGAGTACAGGCCTGCAGAATCTCTGGAAGGAAAATGCTCCACAGGGCATGGACACTATGGAAAAAACATGCTTCCTAGGTCCCACTAGATGGTGGTAACATTTAAGGGATGCCTGGAGGGATGGCAGATGTCCTCAGGGTGAGGTGGTCCTGCAAATAACCTAGCCCCTTGCCATGTAGGGTTTTAAAGGTGATGGCCAGCACATTGAATTGTATGTGGAAAGAAACTGGGATCCACTGCAACTTGTATGGCAATGGTGTAATATGGGCAAACCAAGAGCCACTGCACATGGCACATTTCTGCATTCTGGACCTTCAGAGGGTTTTTTAGATTTGTTTTGATCCTACCTTTATTATTTTTATAAATAACTCAAGGCACAAACATACCTAATACTACCACTTCCTCCTATATTCCTCACAACAACAACCCTGTCAGGTGGGTTGGGCTGAGAGAGAATGACTGGCCCAAAGTCACCCAGCTGGCTTTCATGCCTAAGGTGGAACTAGAACTCACAGCCTCCTGGCTTCTAGCTTGCTGCCTTAACCACTTCACCACTGTAGAGCACATTGCAGTATAGTAGTCCAACTGGAGACTGACCAGATCCAAAATATAGGTCTTTCCCAAACTACAGATAATGTAATCTCTGAAACACATTCCGTAACTTAGTGGCACTGCCCACATCCTTGTATGCATAAGATCACTGATTGAGATACTAGTACTTCCAGCTCCAAGGATTACTCAGCAGACCGCTCTATCCTTATTTATAAACAGGGTTCAAATTTATATTGTCACTTATATCAAGAGTTCCTCCAAAGTCTAAACATTTTACCTCTCCTATATGGATCAGTGCTGCATTACGGAATACAAACATTATCTTTAAAGTATGTAAATTTGTTTCATAAGCAATAAATTAGAACCAGTCCATCGAAATGTTTTTATCTAACTTTCACTCATCTAGGACTGATTGCCTAAATTGTTTCAGTTGGCTTGGTGCACCCCTTTACCTTTCATTGAACATAATGGTTCCTCATTGCTGATTTATACAATCAAACCTTGCCACCCTTAGTTCCTTATCTTTCAGGAAGAGTCCAATATGGCAGCGATGGTGAGCCTTTTGGGCACAGCATGCCAAAAATTCAGAAGATGCTCGACTTGCCTCTGCTGAGGTGTCAGCCCCTCCGCAAAAAAGAGAAAAATATTCATCTCCCCCACAGGTAGGCCACCCTGAACAGTGGCACTTGGGGTGGCAGAGCAGGGCTAGGCCTGAAGCAGAGGCCCAGGCCTCGACTTCTCCTAGCACCCCAGCGGCCATTCAAAGGGCCACAAGCCTTGGGGAGCGGCGTGATTGCCCCCGCGGCCCAGCGATCCCCAGGCTCTGCTGCTTACCTCCAGGCAGCGCTCTCTCTCTGTTGACAGGCCCCTGCGGCCTGCCGGAGGCTTCTCTGTCACACAAGGCCTTTGTCCTTGAAGGGGCTTCAGAGGCGCAAAGCACCCCTCATTCCTGCACAATTTTTGGAGGCTGTGGGATCGGTGTGAGAGCATTGCCCTCGCATGCAATCTCCAAAGCCTCTAAAAATCATGTGAGAATGAGGTGTGCTTTTGAGAAGGGCTTATCCATCCATCCATCCATCCAGTTTAAAAAATGCCCACTTCCCTCAGAGAGGGATTCTGGACAGTGTACTGTAGCATTTTAAAAGCATAAAAAAACAGTGTGCAAAATTTTTAAAAGGCAAGGAGTGTTAAAATTCCTTAAAATGCAGGGGAGGGCTTTCAGGGCCCCAGCCAGCTCCATGGCTGAGTGCTACTCTGTGCGCCCCAAGCAAGGCCACAGAGCTGTGTCTTTACACCTTTCCCAAAGGCCAGGAGGGTGGGGGACCCCCTCACCTCTTGGGGGGATGTTCCACAGGGCAGGGGTGAATGACGGAAAATGCTCTCTTCCTGGACCCCGCCAGTCGGAGTTCTTTGGCAGACGGGGTCGGCAACATACCTCCTCTGCCTGACCGGGTGGGACGGGTGATGTAGTTGTTGTTGGGTGCCGGTGAATGCTGGCACGTCACCCAAAATGTCATGGCATGTCACCTTTGGCACACGTGTTACAGGTTCTCCATCACTGCTCTGTGCTCGGATAGTTTAGTCGTTCCTCTGAATCTCCTTTTGCAGCACTGAGGTCAATGATTCTCAACTGTTGGGCAAAAAAGGAACGGTGGAATAGTTGAAACAGATCAAAGGAAGCTTATTTTCACACACAACAAAAGCCAGCTGTAGATTGCGACGGTGTCATGGGGTGGCACCATCAGGGAGGATTTCAGGGCAGAACTCCAGGTTTCTGTACAATAGAATGAAGAGGGGGGATCCTCCAAATGCAACAAAACTGACTGGCCACATTTCAAGGGATACAAAAAGAAAATAATCTTTTGAAGTAGCATTTGAAGTATGTGAAGAAATACACCTGGCCATTTAAACTGCCTTCGTAGGACTATTACCTTTTGAGTGGGATTGCTGTACAGCCGTTAGGTCCAATGAACAAAAAGTGTTAACCATTGATAGCATTTGCTAATCGTAAGACGCAGCAATGCCCATGAACTACAACAGCTTTAGAAAGAGATTAGAAAAAATCAAGGAAGTTTACAGTATCAATATTTACTAGTCATGATGGTTCTGTATTGCCTCCAGTATCAGATGCATTTTAACTCAGTGCCAGATCTGGAGTCCATAAAGATAGGGTCGCATGTCCTCTCTGTGAACCTTACACTGACAATATACTGGCCAATATTCCAGTCTAACAGGACCTTCTGATGCCTTGCATAAACAGTGCAATGAATATACTGTACACTGATATCAAAAAAGGCAATAGAAGACCTGTGCTGGAAATACTAATTGTTTTATTTCAGTCTGCTTCGATGGAATGGGAGAATCATATCTTTCCAATCAGTCCCCACAAATAAAAAACCACTGCAGCTCTCTATTTATTGTCTGTTGTACTTCTCAACATCCAACGTGATATGCCTTATTTTAACTGGGAAAACATGAAAAATAGTATGCAGCTGCCCCTTGTCTGAACTGGTGCAGTCCAGTCTCCAACCATATTCAGTTAAATGTGTAGATCAGGTTGCCAACAAGTACTGAAAAGAAAATTTCCTTAAGTAGGCATCAGACTACTTAAGTAGAAGCCAATGTTTTGAGTTTTTAAATTAAACATTAATATAGAAATTAAACATTAATTAAGAAAGGGTTTTTTTTTCAGCCCTGCGATTATCAAACAATGGAATTAATTTTATATTTCTATAGACTTTGGTAGACTATGTCCCTCTTAAGTATACAGAAGGTGACATACTCATTCTCTGTTAATATCCCAAGTGTTCTTCCTTGAATTTCATTCCCATAAAAATATATTATGCATCTTTCTGAAACAATAATAGAATTAACTTGGGGCAAGCATTTTCATTCTATCACGTTACATTGTCTTGATTTGTACTGACATATACTTTTCTTTACAACTCTATCTACTCTCCTTTTTGTGTGCAGCTTTAGCACTCTTTATGTTTAGGAGTGCTTTTGCAAAACTCGTATGCCATTTCAAGGAAAAAATCCACCCTGAAAGATGCACTGCTTCACAGGGTGTGCCATATTATTGATCTGATATACCCTTCCCATTTCTTGCATGTGCTTCATCTCTGTACACGGATGATTTCCCTGCCTTCATTAAATGAAAATAAAATGGTCAAAAGTAAATATTTACTTATGAGTGATCTAATGCTTTGAAAGCAACAGGCTTGTTCATGCTTGAAAGTACTTGATTGTTAACTAGGTGTCATTTTGCAACCTACTCTATTGGTTTTGCTAATATAGTACTGCACATTCAGAGATACATTCGTTGTTATGAATCCAGTGCTATATACAATAAAGCATTAGAATTTCTGTTGGTAAGTAACATGAAACAAAGAGAAGATATCCAAAGAGGCAAACCAATCAACCTGCCAGACTCATGCGTTGTTAAAATGTTTAATGAATGACATTGTTTCATTGATGATAATGAACAATATACAGTATGTCATTCTCAAGAAGATTTCAATCAACATTTTCAAGATTTAAATAATCAGAAACAAGGTTATTTACAAATTGGAGGATTTTCATTCATGGAATTAATGTTAGATATAATGCTTTTTGTGCATGTATGTAAAAGACACACCAGTAAGCATAATCACTAGGGTGGAATTATTTACCTAATCACATGATTTAAAACTGTATCTTGAATTTTTAAAATATTCTAAATTGAATCTCAATATGTATATATTAAATGGATTTTAAAAAAATATACCAGTGGATGTACAGATTAAGAAATCTAAAAATTAAGAAAAAATAAGCCTTCTGTTACTGTACTGCTAATCAGAAAGACAGTACTAAAGATATGCTAAAATTAAAAGGCATGACAAAACATTTCATATATGCATGTTAAACCCATGTCTCAGTTACAAAACTTAAAGCTATCTGTTATCCCTCTTCAAGTGATGCTTCTGTTTTGTTCTTTCCTCCTCTCCCCCAACCCCAATCAAAACTTTCTCTAAAGAAAAAGAAATAGGGAGAAAATAGAAATTACTAAAGCAGGTTTGGAATATAATATAATTTTATTACATTTATTAGATGGATATGCTGATGTTTTAAAATGAAAACTCAGTTTTCTAGTATAAATAACACATGAGGTGCAACATTTTTAAAAGTTCCTTTTTTAAAAAAAAAGAACGGATAACTTCATAACTGCTATTTAAAGACCTCTTGAAACAGACAATATCTTGAACTATTTTTCTTAAGGAATACATAGTGGGACCAAATGGAAACCCCAAGAGAGTGTACTAGGTACCTGGGGATGCTTGTGTGCTTTGTGTGCAGCCATGTTGCCTGATTAACAGATAAGGAACAGAGGGGCTTCATTCTTGTAATCTCTCAGTCAGGTTATTTCTGAACCTTGGCCTAGCATCCTTTTGAAAGGGTATTAAGACCATGTCTAAAACCTAGCCTGGATGATAGATCAGAGGTTCAAAGGGAGGGCACAGAATGAAGTGAATGGGAAAGATTGAGAATGGGCCATCTCCTCTCTAGTCTAATTTTAAAAGGAAATGGCAATGCAATGGCAATAGTGAGTGACTTGTGTGGATATTTAATCATATAATGTGCCCATCAGCACCAGATGCAGCTGATAGAGCTGGCAAAATGCAGCCCTTTAAAAACAGTTAAAGGTACTGTACGGCTAGAAGAGAGACTTGTTGTCAGAAACAAGGAAAATATGTGATGTACCCCTTGATATAAAAATCACTAATACAGGACTGGCAGAATCCAGCATTCTTCTCTGATTTTATCTAGTGCACTACAGAGTGATTCCTATTTTTCTTTTTTTAACCCCAGTCCAATGCCCTCTCAGAAGAATTTAAACGCACGTATATAACAAACTCATGTAAGGCCAGACAAGAATGTCAGAAAGCACCAATAAAGTATTATTCACTCTTGGCAGTGTACACACTTAATTAGAAAACAGAACCAATAAATACATGGAAAAACAATCATTATTAAAAACCATTAAAACTATTTAAAAACACAAGAAAACAAGAGAATGATATTAGCTATGTAAGAAACCATCACAAGATCTCCCCAGTCTCCTGGGATCCCGAGGCCTGAAAGCATAGCCAGGTCTTGAGGGATTTGCAAAATGTTAAATAGTAGGACAAACAGGCAGAAGATTAGCAGAGCATATCCATGAACACCAACTAGCAGTCAGAAGACATGATGAAAACTCCTGAATTTCACAACCTATGGACAGACTTAACCATAGCTTCAATTGGGAAACTGTTAAACAGCGTTAGTTTAGAATACAATGTCTAAGGAAAGGGAGCATGACAGCTTTCAGACTTTAACATCGTAAAATGCATAGGAAAATCCCATCACAGTGAAAATTGGAGTTAGGTTTAGAATTTGGGTTATGGTTAAGCTTCCTTGAAGTCAAGGCCAGAAACCAACTGTAGGGTTAGTATATGTGAGGACTTCAAAGGAAAATGAGTGTAACAGCTTTCTGTTTGGACTTTGTTTTGGACCATATTAAAATGCATGGAAAAATCCCATTAATAGTGAAAATTGGAGCTTGTGTTAAGATTAGGGTTTTTTGAAATTACCATGATAAATATTTATTGTTTTTTGTCAACTGCCTGGTATATGAGGGAGGAGTGGAGGAGAGGAAATTTTGTCTTCAAATTAGTTTTGGCTCCTGGAAACTGTTTAGAGCCATCCATGTAGTATTTTTGCAATATTTTCAGAGGTGGCTAGCCAGTTCCTTCTTCCTAAGGATGAGAAAGCGGGACTGGTCAAGGCAGGAGTAGAACTCACAGTCTCCTGGTTTCCAGCCTGGTACCTTAATCACTGGATGAAACTGGGAGAGGCAGTTCTAATTAAATACACAAATACAGGTTCCCTGCCCTGTTGAACAATTGTCCCTAATGATTTGAATAACCTGGACTGTATTTGCCTTTCATGAGGCTCCTGAGGCATTAAGTCAGTGTTGAATGACTCCATTTCTAGCAAGCGCGGTAGTATACTGGTTAGTGTCTGCAATTGCTAATTTCTTCTGCTGCTTTGATATGCTCTTTTAATTATTGCCTTTGATTTGTTAGTATGCTGCCCAAGTTCTTTTGAGTTAGATGAATGACAAGATAGCTGAATAAATGAATAAAAATAATAACAATTAAAGTATTTAAAACAGTAACAAAGTGTACTCCTTTAGTAAAGTAGCAGCTGTGGTGATAGATACTTGACCAAAAATGCTTGCCAGTGAAAAGATAATTGAAGAGCAATAAGCCAGACCTTTTTAAGTTTAAAGCTTGATGGTGAGAGGACTAAGAGGTAGAACATCTGCCAGAGATCTTGGGGCTCAAGAGAGGCTTTGAAGAGAGTTTGTGGTCTTTCGGAGAGCTCTAATCCATGTCATAAGAGGGTTTTTATAAATCATAACTAGCATTTGAATCAGACTAGCTGCTACTACTGTTTTAATAAGTGGATCTAAATTTATGATATTTGGTCCCAGACCATTATGGAGTATTTGGAGGTCTGTTCTTTATTTTTTAATTTTATTAATTTCTATTGATATTTAATATTATTTTAGTTCAGTATGGTAAATATGTTTAAACTTGTACAGAAAAAGGTACAAATGAATCAAGATGCCAATTGCAAGTGTTCTCTTATGGAAAGCAGGATCAGGAATGAAAAGAGTAAATGTAATTAAATTTTCAGAAAAGAGAGGTGAACAGCATGAGTTAACAGAAGATCCATTACAAATGTTTATACAAAAGCTCCTTTAAAATCATGGTACAATGCTCAACAGCATAAACTCATTACTGCCTTAAAATTATAAATAATAGAATTTCTCTCTTTCCTAATGTGAATGATATTTCAAAGGACTCTGGCTGAAGGCTCTTTAAGTCAGCAAAGCTGAGTGTGGTCCACTCAGTTTACAGGAGAGCAAACAAAAGAACATCTAGGAAACTCCTGGCATCTAAACTGTTTACATGGTGTGCATGTTATCTCTTAGCCATTGCTTGAGATGTTAAAATGGGTTCAGTCATCCAGTATACAAGGAATTAAATTGCCTTTTTAAAATTTTTAAAATTGCATTTTACTCTGTTATCCTTGTATGATGCAATTCTTGGCATATGGATACTTTGAGAAGATTTGTTACTACCTTTGATCTTGACAAATAAACAATAAAATGCACAATTTTAAATCTAGGGGCCCTCACTGGAATTAATTGGGAGAAATTGATGAGATGGTGCTGTGAGAGAGTGGGGGTAGGGTCTTCCTAATTCTGAGCCTGAGAGGAACTGAATATTTTAGCAAACACAAAGAGGAACTCCGAGATTGCACTTAATTGTGCTATCTCCTGAAATAATAGAAGGCACTAATGAATCAGATTCCCTTCCTCCATATCCTGTTCTACCTCCACATTTGTTCCACAGGATTGGAGATCCTTCAGGTGTATGGAGAAATATTGCATGCACATCAATCTGTGGCAGGAGAAAATAAATGGGGATTTGCTTCATTTAGTGTGAGATACTGCCTTTTGTTGGGATGGGCATACTTATTTTTCCCTCCAGTTCCCATTTAATACAATATCTCTTTCTTTTTGTTTGCGTTTAAATGATCACAACGATAGGGAATACTATGTCATCTTAGTTTGGAATGTGAATATTTAATGCTGGTTTAATAAATGTTGTTATACTGGAAGCAGTTATTTATAATAATGCTATAATTGTTTTATTGGGCTATCTGAAAGGGCATGTAAGGAATAAACACAAAAACAGCCAATACAGTGAGATCTTGGCAAAAGCATGGAAGCAGGTTAAATTGCTTTCCTTACAACATGAAACGCAGGATCTTTAAAAAGTTGAATTCTCATTTCAATATATAATATTTCTAATAAAATTTATTGAATCATATATCCACTCAAGGTACACTGAATTAGCTGTACATATGATAACTGCTGCAAAGGTATCATATTGTATTAATTTGATAGTACTATCTTGATATGATATCAAATTTTAATTGCACAATATTATTTTCTTGTTATTTAGAATGCACTAGGCTGAGGAAAATTGTTCCACAGTATATAAATGAAAATACTGTACCAACTATAAAATCAAATTACTACAGTAAAGGAACTGCATTAGAAAACTACAGTACTTGAGCTTCAGTTTTGTTTCAATCACAGGCACTAGATGTCTCCATCGGCTTGAATAAAACCAGCACCAAGTTAGGGGTTTCATACACCTGGCTTTACAGTACAATATTTAGATCTGAATGGCATAAACTTTGAAATGAGGTAACAAGCTCCTTTTCTTAATCTGCTCAATACCTAGAAATTCCTGGGAAGATCAACTGTGGATTAGTGCCTCTGACCCCTTGAGGTAACTTTTGTCAGTTTCTCAGTTCAAGTATTGCTCACTTTCTCATAATGTATTAAGGGCCTTGTAGAATCAGTTTAAAACTTCATTTATTCATGCATTTATGTTGCAAAGATATAAAAAAATATCTGGGAAGATATGCAACAGGGCAATATCCCCATTTCCTTTTATGGTTTCCTTCAACTGCTATTAAAAAACTCACCACCTCTCACAACTATCATACAATACCCACAAATATGAGAAGCTGAAAGATTTATTAATCTAAGACTCTTGCAGATTGAAGATAAGCTTTCTTTTCTCCAGGATGGAGAAGGGGATGGCCCTCCCTCATTGGTGAGGAAGAGTGAAAAGATAGGGATGCGATGGATTTGTGGTCTGCATTTAATTTTCTCTGCCTGAAATAAATAATCCCACGCCCATCATTTCTTATTCCCATCTGGTAGTGACTTTTCCAAACAATTCATGTTATAGTAGTTTAGTTATCAATGATCATGTAAATGGAGTCTCCTGGGAACCTTACTGCATTAAGCCCATTAATTCAAGAAGAGACTTTTAAGAATGATTGCTGGAAAGGCATTAGCTCTAAGGATTATTTTCTGGCAGCTGATCCCTGTACCATGGGACACTGTAAATTCTGCATATTTTTTACCAATTCCACATGACAAAATTAAAAAAAATATTCATAATTCTTACTAGTGTACGATTGTTGTTAAAGAAATTGAAAATCACTTTTCTGGTTACTTTAATTGTGGAAAAAGTCATAAGAGCACCAGACTTGAAATGCTTAAATCATGTTTTGGATTGGACTAACTACTGAGAGTTAGAAAGAAGATAGAAACCCACAGTAGTGAATCTTTCCTCCAATAGCACCACTGTGACTCAGTTTCAGGCCACTGTCCTGCAAAATTTAGGGCATTTTTTCTTAAAAGTTTTATTATATTGTCTCACCTGCAATGCCCCATTTAAGAAATGGGAAAAAGTCAAGTGATCAATTTATTCAGCATACAACCACCAATGACATATTCTTGAATATGTGATTTATATGATGATTATTGTTCTTCCCTCACTGCATTTGCTTTTTTGCAAAAATAATGCTGGCTTCTCTATTTGTTGGATTATCCTACTTTTCCTTGAAATGTTCATATGGTTTACCGGCAATCACCCTTAATTTTATGCTTATAATGATCCTGTGAGATAGGCTGGAC
>JANHZU010010526.1:383193-402340 GCA_032468055.1 Acrochordus granulatus | reverse complement strand
ACACAGTCTGAAAATAGCAGCAGAGCTGCAATTTAAACTCTCAGTTCTCTTGTTTATGTTTGTAAAATACCTGTCAAAATAACTTCTTAGGTACTCTTGTAATTTATTAAAGGCAATGGATAGGCAATGGAACTATTAAATAGAATTTTTAACATTAAAATAATTTTATTCTTTGTGGAAATATTTTAGCTTTGCTGTCATAAATAACATTTTGCATTAATCAACATGCAATTTAGTGTTTTTTTGCAAATATATTTTGCATATAAACCATATGCTGTACTGTTAAAATTAACATTATAATGGGGCTGAGCTGAGGAATTTGTGGAATACCTGTTGGACAAAATCACTTGAATCCACTCTCATCTGGACTCTATGCATGGGGCAGAGTCTAGAGAGATGCCTAGGGTGGAATCTTACCTAGTTATCTGTTGGTCCTAAGGAAGTAGATGGGGTCCTTGATGCTGTCAGGCCTATTACTTGTCAATTAGATCCTTGTCCCTCCTGGCTGGTAAAGGTCTCCAGGATGGTGACTTCTAGGTGGGTATTGGCAGTAATTAATTCTTCCCTGCAGGAGGGGATATTCCTGGGGCCCTTTAAGGAGGCCCTGGTGTGCCCCCCATTTCAAAAAACCATTTCTTGACCCACCTTTCTGGACAACTTCCATCCAGTCTCCTACTTCCCATTTTTGGGGAAGGTAGTTGAGAAGGGGGTTGCTCTGCAGCTTCGGGGGGTCCTGGATGAAACTGATTACTGGACCCATATCAGTCTGGTTTCAGACCTGGTTATGGGACAGAAATTATCGTGGTCACACTCATGGATGATCTCTGGTGAGAGAGGGATGGAAGTAGTGCATCCATCCTTGCTTTACTTGATCTCTCAGCAGTCTTCGATACCATTGACCATGGTATCCTTTTGGACCATCTAGATAAGTTGGGCCAGGGTGGCACAGTTCTTTCCTTTATGGCCGGTCTCAATCAATATTGATCAGAAGTGAAAGGTCCAACCCACGGCCTTTACTTTCTAGCAGACCATAAGGTTTGGTTTTCTCTCCACTTCTCTTTAACATCTACATGAAACTGCTGGGTGAGATCATCTGTAACCAAGGGATGAGGTATTATCAATATGCTGATGATATGCAACTCTATGTCTCCGTCCTTGGTAACCCAAGTGTGGCTATGACTGCCCTTTTGCTGTGAGGGTCTGGATGGGGGACAACTGACTTCAACTAAACCCTGGTAAAACTGAGTGGCTCTAAGTGCAAGGAACTTCTGGTTCTGAGGGTTTATCATCTTTAGATCTGGATGGGGTGGCACTGCCCTATACAGAGTTGGTGCATAACTTGGAGGTTCTCTTAGATTCATGACTCCTGCTCAAAGAGCAGGTGGAAGTTTTGGCTAGGATTGCTTTTGCACAACTTCATGTTGTGCACCAGTTATGCCCATACATGAATCAGGAGTCCTTAAGCTCAGTCACTCATGCCCTAATCATCTTGCAATTGAATTACCTCAATGCGTTCTACATGGGGCTACCCTTGAAGAATATTTGGAGACTATAACTGGTTCAAAGTGCAGCTGCTTGGACAGTTCTTGGGGTCCCAAGGGTGACCCACATGACACAGCATTATGTGAACTGCACTGGTTGCTAGTTTGTTTCTGGGTGCAATTCAAGGTGTTTGTTATCACCTATAAGACCCTTAATGGTATGGGTCCAGGTTACTTAAGGGACTGTCTCACTTCAATGGATTCAGCCCATCCCATTCACATCAGTAGTAAGGATATAGTTCTGATCCCATCAGCCAGGAATTTTGGCTGGTGGAGTCTAGAAGACAGGCCTTTTCTGCAGTGGCTCCCACTTTTGGAACTTCATTTCTCCTGAGGTGAGGTCAGCTCTCACCCTTCTGGCCTTTAGGAAAAATCTAAAAATGTGGTTCTGCGAATTAGCCTGAGGACCAGACAGCCATGTATCATCAGTAAGGTGGCTTTTGGATAGAAGGCTTCACCTCTTTCTGCTCCCCATGTCGTTCTTTTATCTTATTCTTTTATTTTTCAGTTTTTATTTTTATTGTTGTTTGTTTTTGTTTTTTTGTTTGTATTTTCATATTGTTGTATTTTTTGTTGTATAGATTTTTATTGTTAATCTATTGTGGGCCACCCAGTATTGTTATCATAAGTTGGGTGGCAAATAAATTTGATAAATAAATAACATGTTCATTTTCATTTTACCAGGGAACCAGAAGCTCGCAGCAAGTAAGATGAACAATTACAACAAATATAATCTCTTTGTTGAAATGACATAAAAACAAAATTATTAATCAATTAATACTCATTTCAGGACCATCACATTTCAAGTCAAAGCTCTATATAAGTAATTTTTTGCTTCCAAAAGGAAGCATGATAACAGATGTGATTTCATATGTAACAGCTCACTGTTTAAAGGAAATAATGATACATCAGAACAGAACAACACTAAAAGATATCTAGATATACTGTTAAATGACAACCCTGAAAATTGAAAATGGTCATCTTGGTTTTCAAATACTTTAGTTAATTTAGTAATGAGTTTGGCTAATGATTTAATCTTTATATTAGACAATGGATGTAACATTGCTACTAAAATGGTTTGCTGGTGCAAATATGAATATGAATCCAACATATAGTTTATCATTCTTAAAAAGTAATGGCTGGTGGTGAGATCCAACAAAAACCAATTAAGAAAGATAAGGATGGTATCAAAAGAATGCCATGGTTTGCGTAGAGACCCATTTCCCCCAAAGGGGAAAAAATCACACAACTTATGTAGGAAAGGGAATGATAAGACATGTTCAGACAACTTGACATTTGGATGACAGAAAACTTGAAAACCAGTGGGAGGAAAAATATTCTGGAAAAAGGGGGCCATAAGTGACTGGAATCATGAACAGACCAAATGTTGCAATTCTCACATATATATGTTACAATAAAATAATTCAGAACCGTTATTATATACATTTAATACGATATTAAATGTATATAATAACGGTTCTGAATTATTTTATTGAAATAATTTTATTGAAATAAGAGAAATGCAACATTTCTCTCCCTCAGAAATCCAGAATCATGAAAGTGGTAAGTCTAATGACAATAACAAGAAAATCCATCAGTATATTTGTTGAAATGCATGGTAATATTAACTATGGATGTGTAAAAGGAGGGGTAGGAGATTAGTTTTATTGGTATACCATATTTGCTTAATTGTTTATTATCTGCAAATCTAGAAACACCTGGCTTTAAATCTTACTGTTAGACTCCAGTATGTGGATCTCTTTCAGTGTCAACTTATAGCCTCATCTATCCTCATTGATCGATTCAATAGAATTCTTGATTATCAAAAGTGCTCTTAAAGCCTAGTAAGTGTAATATATCAGTGGGAAATAAGATGTTGGCAAATTAAGGGGAAACCTTAGTTTTCGTTAGACTGCTCCATTTAGAATACATTTTAATAGTCATGAAATATTAATAGTTGGAAAAGA
Source organism: Acrochordus granulatus (assembly GCA_032468055.1). Lineage (NCBI taxonomy): Eukaryota > Metazoa > Chordata > Lepidosauria > Squamata > Acrochordidae > Acrochordus > Acrochordus granulatus. The sequence continues at coordinate 398,832 of JANHZU010010526.1, read as the reverse complement.
AAGTGGTACAAGGACAGGATTGGAAGCATCCTAAAGGATAAGATTATTGATTCACTTAAGTTCCATTTAAAAACACTGTGCTAGAAGATGGTCATATAATAAAACTTAATGTTGCAATTCTCATTTGAATATTTTAAACAAGAAAATGTATATTCTACTGTTTTGTTCTGCTATTGTACTCAATAATTTATCCATTTGTTTTCATCCAGGCACTGAGAATGTTGAGATCAGTAAGTATATAGTTATATTCATGTTTATATTTAAATCAGTATATTAAAATGACATTTGGGCTATCACCTGCTGGGTAAAAGAAACAGCATTAGCTGAGCTGGGTAAGACACTTGACTGTAAAAACGAAGGTCTTTATTAAATCTTGCTTAGTAGTCAAAATTATATAATTTATATAATTATGTAAAATTGTATATTTCTAGATTCTTTTTAAAAAATACAAATAAATTATTATTTGATATACAAAAGCAACAGCAATCTGCTCTGAGGGAATACATTCTGTTTCCTTCTGTGATTTGGACAGCAAGCTATAAAAAGGCTCAAAACTAACATATATACAGAGTAAACCTTTAATTAAAATCTTCCCTACAATTGTCATATGAAAGAATTAGTTTAATAATCATGGAATTTACTCAGTTAAAGCCTGTAGCCTAGTACAAATGTCTTCTTTATTGAAGACACCATAAATATTTGTTACTGTTTGTAGGACCAGAATTTCCTCCTGGAACAACATGGATGTATAATTACACCGCCATAATTGAAAATGGAGTGAAAAGCGCTGGTTATGGAAAGTCTCTTCTCAAGTTAACAGCTACCACAGTGATCACAGCAGCGCATCCAGAAAATATGCTTCAGGTAAGCCTTCTCACTAAGGATAAAGCCTCTTTCCATGGCGCTCAGGCCCATTCAGTTGAAGGGAAATTATACTGGACATTCATTCAAGAAAACTCACACATATGAACCATAGATGGATAAAGAATTTAGCTTCACATCACAAAAAGCAAAGGGATTGCCACCTTTACTTTGGCTTCTCAGAGGATAATGTTGGAGAGGTGCAGACAACGTACAGCAAGCAGTCAAAACAGAAGCCACAGAGAGAAAACTGTTTATACTGTACAATAATGTTCCTTCATTCTCAGACCTCGTATTTTCTGTACAATAGGGCAAAGGAAAAATAATGGGTTTTTTTTTTTTGAAAAATGGTGTTTCAAATAGCTGCTCTGGGATAAATCAGATTTTATTCCTTTAGTCCTCATGCAGAGGACATAACTTTGCAATGGTAAAGCTGAAGCTGTGGAGTAAGCAGTTTCCCATTGCCTGGAATTTTTGTCTGTCTTGCGTCTTACTCTTCTCCCCACTGGGATTAGTTAACACAGGGACATGACACCATTTTAATGGCTTTTGAAAATGTATATGGGTGACTGCAACTCTTTCTCCCAATGAATGATAATTTTGTTTCCACACTAAAGAAACAAATGCCATATGAAATTACAACAGGTGTGGCATGCTGATTGATGGATAATTATATTCCCTTATTAGTTGACTGTAAGAAATACTGTTCAACACATCAGTATCTCATGGCATTGGGAGAACAGTAGGGATAAGGTCAGCTGTAGATTGATTAAGAGAGTCTGATGGTGAAAACAACTCAGTGAACATATATGTATTTATTTGTATCCCACCTTTGTTATAAACAACTCAAGGTGGCAAACTTATTTAACATACCTTCCTCCTCCTATTTTCCCCATAATAGCAACCCTGTGAGGTGGGTCACTGAGAGAGTAATGGCCCAAGGCCACCCAGCTGGCTTTCATGGCTAAAGTGGGACTAGAACTTACAACCTCCTGGTTTCTAGTTTGTTAGCTTCACCACTAGACCAAACTGGCTCTCAGAAAATGCCTTATGTGGACATAGAATCAATATTTTAATTTCTATTCATCACAAGATGGTCTCACTGATATCTATTACCTGCATAGGAGCTTCAAACAGAGTATGGATATGGGGAGAGAAAGCAATGGAAGGTCACTTTTCTCTTTCATTCTACTGGTTTATTTAATCTAAAAAGAGAAAAGATGCATGCCTGCTTTATAATCAAAGGAAGACCCATATTAGTAGTATATTCACTGCTAATTTGGTCTGAATTTTAGCCCTGTTGTTCATAAAGAAAGGACTGCAGAATTTTCACATTCTTGGGGATTTTTCATCAGAATCCATATTCATGGAAACAGCTGTGCCTTTTTGTCTAGTTACATTATAATCTATTAAATTTATTATAAAGACTTACATTATTATGCCAATTAATCATTAATGGGCTTTTATTGTTGGATATTGTTATGCTTTTCTAGTGCAGAAATTGGATTTTTTTAAAAGGGGGCAATAGCAGCTCAGTGAAATATTGCATTCTTTTACTTGCTTTTTATTTATATTTAAAATTCATTTTGTATGGGAAAAAACAGAATCCCTTCCAAAGTAACAATTTTTAATCTCTCCTACTGACATCCAAAGATTTAACAATTGCTTCCTTTCTTGCTTCCCATTATCCATTTTGTTCTTAGATGAAGGATATAAGGGTTGAAGGAGCTGTTGGATTCCATCCAAGAAATCACTTGAGAGAACAACCAAAGGAATTGAGACAGTTCCTTGAATGTGTGAACCAGCCAGCCTTTTTCGTCTACAATGGGAGATTTGAATCCATCCGTATGAAAAAGGATGCACCTCTGCTTTGCAGAAATCTTTTAAAAAGCCAGCTGAACATGCTAATTATATCACTTAGGAACCAGAAAGAGTATGAGCTACAGGAGGTTAGGCTTTTTCATCTTTTTTTATCTTTTCAGGCTCTACTTTGTTTTACTGTAGTAGCATACCTCCTTTCTTCATAATTTACATTAGAGCTAAAAAAAATCTTGGAGTCTTCCAGATGTTTCAGAATTATCATTCCCATCATCCATGCCCATATTGGCCAAACCTGGTAGCATTTGGAATCCATCGACATAGGGAGAATTAAATGTCCCTAAGTCCATGATCTCAAAGGATATTGAACTACTCTTTTAATTTTCCACTTTACTATTTTTTTTTTCTGAATAAGGTAATAGTGCCTTCTAAATGACAGAATTTGAACCAATCTGTTTAGGTATCAATTGCTAATCTCTAAAATTTGTGGATATCTATCCCCAGGAGCTTCTTTGGATGTTATTGAACAACTGTTAAGTCTATTCCTGCTAGCTTTTGAAAAATATCAATAAATGAACACAATGTAAAAGAACAGATACAGAAGAAAAAAAAGATGCACCTATGTTGTAGACATAGTTTACATTGCATCTAATTCTATTTAAACTTCCAAATCTCTTCCCTTGACTCTCACTGGAAATTTGAGTTCCTGTGTTCTTGTACAAACTGTGTTTCTCAACATTGGCAGGATGGAATTGAAGGCGAGTGCCCCACCAGGTATGTTAATTATGAGGAGAAAAGGAATTACTTCACTTTAAACAAATTCAGGGACCTGAACAACTGCAAACAAAGAGTTATGCTGACCACCGGGATACCCTTCCTCCACTTCTGCTCCGACTGCTTCCAAGTAAGAGTACTATGAATATATTTTCTCACAAGTGGGTATGGGTCTCTTAGCTTTAATGGAAAGCTTTCTCCCTGCAAATTGCAAATATGAGATCCTAATCTAAACTGGGACATCAGGGGATGAGAGTCCCCCATTTCTTAGGCTACAGTTCTGATTTGGATCAGGACTTCAGTACTTACATGTGAAAAAAGAAGAGAAAAAAATGCTGCTAGCCACAGCTTTTGAAATATATGCTATTTGGTTGTAAAAGTACATTGTATTTTTCCTCATGAAATATGTCTCTTTTTGTTATTTAGAGAGAGAAATTGATTCTAGGCGTATCTGCCTTTGCCATCAAAGTAAAACATGACAGTACTGGTGACCAGATCACTCAAGTCAAGTCTGAACAAGTATACCAGTTTCCTCTAAATGGAGATGAGAATGCTGCATATATGAAAGCTCAGTAAGCAGCAACATCAAAAAACATTTTGTACTATGTTTTGTCTTCTTTGCCTTTTAGTACATTTTCTACATGCATTGAAAGATATTTCTAAACTATGGCAACATTAGACCATAACTTCAATGGATCTGTGCTTCTTTGTTCTGCAGTAAGCATCACCAATCTATCAGCAGATCCAGGGCTGTGTTGGAAATGGAAAGCAATCCAGCAAAATATACCTTTATATACCACTTATCCTTTTCAGAACAAAACATCAGGAACTTTAGTTTATGGGCTTAATTTTGAAGAAAGACAACATTCAGATTCTAGATGTTTGATTAATTGACAACAAAAATATAATCTGGAAACTGATCTAATTTGCAGAAAATGTCTCACATACAGCCATAATTCCCTATGAAATCTAACACACTAGTACTACATTTAGGGACGAATGATACAATATTGGGAATTCTAATTAAAAATATCTAGAAAATTGCAAATAGAAATACTTCAAATATATTTCCTCTATCCAATACTAGGAGAAATCCAAGTCTTTTAATAACACTGTATTTCTGGTGGCTTTGGTGGCATCATCTCTTATCCTCAGTTGCTTTCTTCTGACTTTCTGGACCCAATCCTGAAGTGGTTCAAATGAATGACTCCTCATTTCTTAAGATTTAGTCATATATGTTTGTGTTTTTCTTTTTATTTTAGGCAATGGTTGATACTGAAAGATGTGAAAACTGAACAAGATCAGCAGCGACAGCAGCAACAGCAGCAACAACAGCAGCAGCAGCAACAAGGACAGCTTGAAACAACCAGCATTCGTTATGAGATGCCCAAATCTTTACCTTTGCCTGTGTTGGATATTCCCAATAAAGATCCTGTACAACAGGTAGAGAAATGCTTAAAATAGTGAACAATTTAATGTTTGCAAAACCAATCAGACAACAGCATGATGTTAATAATTGTAGTGATTACATTCTAGTTCTTGATTTTTTCCTTGAATAGGCTTCTGAACTCTTGCAAGAATCGGTGCACTGGCAGTTCCCCAGTAAAGAGACTTCCCTCAAGATTCTAGTATTGACCCGAATCATACAACGCCTACAATATACAGATCTGAACACTCTCTACACTAAGGTTTCAAAAATTCCTCTTGCTAGGTATGTTGGCTGACTTGTATGTTGCACATTAGCTTTTATCTTAATCTGAAATCCCAGATATTCTTCTTCCAGAGGAGTGACCAAGGTTCACAATAAATCAGCCAGAAAGTATTTCTTCATTAGTGGAGAATTCACAATATTTTTAATAATGCATTCTTCTGTTCATTGCAGAAAAGCCCTATTGGTTTCATGTAGCCATGCGGGTAATTTGATTGCACTGAAGTTCATCAGGGACAAAGTAATCAGTGGAGAACTGCCGGACGATGAAATGATTTGGATTATTCCCATAACCCTTCATTTTACCAATCCTGATATTACTAGAGTGGAGGAAACTGCTAAAGTGACAGGAGTGAGTATATATTGCAACATTGTTGTATGGCAGTGGAACACTACTAAATGTTTTTTAAAATCTGTATAGGATGCTTTTTGACCTTAGATTGGGAATGTTATCCTAAATTCTAAGAACATTTTATTTTCTTCCCAATAGGATATACTTTCCAAAATCACCAACAAAGCATCTGCCTTTGGAAAATTAACTTTCTTGGCATATGGGAATATGGTACTCAGACAATGTTCTGCTTCTCGAACTTGTCACCCTAAATTGCTTGAGGTATGTGGTTAATTTAAAATATATATATTGAAACAAAAGAAAATGATTTTCAGAGATATGTGAAAATATATTCAAATCTTTATTATGGTTCAAGATGAGCATAGGAAAACCTGTCCACTTACTTAGCAAATGACCCCAAGCCACGGATATTACATTGGTAATTATAAAGATTTCAATGTGGCCCAATATCCTTTTCAGCAGTATGAAACTGTGAAGAAAATCATCTGTTTCACATAAGGATTGATCTGATTTTCATGCCAAGATGTAACCTGGTATCCATGGAGTATTGAAACATATAGCACCTTCGGTTGTTTTTTCTGTTAATTTTTAAAACATATTTTTGAATGTTTTTTGTGTGGCATAAGAGCAGTAATTGCTGTGAGTCCTTCCCAATGGTTGCCCAGTCTTAATATTTTCGTACTCAGTGAATACCAAGAGAATTATCCTCTGCTGAGACCAACGATATTACTCACATACCCATTTCCTTGCTCTTACAGTCCACATATAATTTGGACAGAGAGCAATACAGATTATCTGGATATAGATGTGAAGATACATGCATGCACTTGCACACATATACTCCACACTTACCCACTCACGTTTGGTTATTTATTTATTCTCGGTAGCCTATCCACAACCTCCTAGCTGAGGCAATTCGGGAAAAAGAAGAAAGCAAAATTGTATTAGCTCTGAAAGCTATTGCCAATGCAGGTCAGCTCGCCAGCCTGAAACAAGTGAAACTCCTGTGTGAGTCGGTTAAATATCCTGAATACCTCCAGGTCATCGCAATTCAGACCCTGGCGCAAATCGGCAAGCAGGATCCTACAAAAGTAAGCGGAAGAATAATCATTTTTTTAGAGCAGGTAAAAACCATATTTCAAATGGTCCTGATTTGCTTTCAGGTAAGTACAAAATTTGGTAGCCTAGGGAATGTTTGAGCTTCTGTCTAGTTATCCATGAAATTATATTGCAGAATAATCTTTACAACAATTCTTGTAACTGGCTGTGGCTTAAATGGAATCCATGCATAAAAAGAAATAGAAAGTGAGTCATTGTATGCCAAAGAAAACAGGCTGCAAAGGAATACTCCACTCAAAGGCCCACCCACAATAAAATTCTAGGAACCATATTTGAAGTTATTTAGCCATCCTATAAGTCACAAAAAGCAAATCCTTACAAAAATCATTAGAAATATTCCCATCATTTTTTTTCATGTTTATTAACTGAGTTCCAAATCCAGATGTTTCATGTCCTTGATACTTTTTCTTCCTCCAGGTTCAAGGTTTTCTCCTTCAGATCTTTATGGATACTTCACGATGTGAAGCAGTCCGAATAATGACTTGCATTGCCCTTTTAGAAAACAGCCCTTCTCTATCTGTAGTAACAGCCATGGCCAATGCAATGCTGCAGGAAGACAACCTGAAGATTATCAGCTTTCTATACTCTCACATGAAAACCATAATAAAGTCCAGCAACCCCATGTACTACAACCTGTAAGTAGAGAGGCATTCTGTTATGGCATAGACCTATTGCTTTTCTTATAATAACTCATTGGGGACAACTTAATTTTTAGCAGCAGTCCCAGTTTCAATTCATCAAAGGCCAAAGAAATGTATTTCTGACACAGGGAAAAGTAAGCTTGGATAAAAGGAATTTCATCTCAAGCTCTGAATACCACCTATTCTTTCTTCTAAAATGTTTAAATGGTCATTATATTTTTATTTCCTCAGGGTATTTGTTTACTATGTTATCATACAGTAAAACAGAATATATAATATGCAGTATTTTAAAAAATCCTCGGGGTCCTCAAGGAGGGGATCAAAAAAGTTAAGACAATGGACACAACCATGCCATCAAAGCCCCACTCATTTTTGATGTGATTCACAATGCATGTAAAAAGGAGTTTAGCTTCAGTGGCACAGTGGCCATTTTGATCTTTTTTGGCCCCTCCTGTTGGATACCCCTTTGACAAGGACTGAGGTACTCCTTCAGATATGAGGCTATTTCGTTGACCTTTATTTTTTTATACATGGTGGTTTAGAGACATGGCTTCACAGACTGACATTCCATTACAGTTACACTAATGTCATGACTCCACTTTGTTTCCTAAAGAAGACAGCAGATGAAATCCTTTCATCTGGGTGGTACCTGCCCACATTTCCATCAAGTTACTTGAGGAGTGAAGGGAGATTCAGTACCAGAAGCAACCCAAAGCCTGGAAGGATTGTTGTTCCCATCACTCAAGGCCAGGAAAGTTTGTTAAGATTGTAGAAGGCTACAGACTATTAAGTTGTAATCCTACACATAACTTCTTAGCAGATATAGGATGAGAGTTGAATTCTATCGAATCTAGTGCCACCTGTTCTTGAGTCAGTGTGTAGAAGATGTCCCTGTTAATAAAACATGTTAACAGTGTCCTCTGTTTTTCATTTAGGGCTTCTTACTGCTCTATAGCTCTTAGAATTCTGAGCTCCAGACTTGACAAACTGACTTATGGTTACAATAAGGCCCTGTATTTCACAGTTTTCAATGGTGAGTAGCTAATAATTATTTATTTGCCCATTCCTTATAGGATGAGTCACAATAGTTGGAGTAGGTTCATCTGTTCTTTGCTCAAGTATTCTATTACAGTATGTTGCAGTTGAAAAGGAATTGCCTTTTCTGTGTTTAATTAGTTTCCTACCCACAAGTTCTGAGTTTCAAATTCTGTACTGTGTCCTATGCCTTGCATTTTATGAACTCAGAAGGATAAAGGGATTATTTATTTAAAGGGATCCATTTATATAGGATCAGATTATATCATTGACTTGGACTTTTATAATGATTTATATTGTAATGACTTGTAAAATTGAGAACATTTCCTCAGTTTACAATGCCTGGGTTGGTTGGTTGGTTTTAAATGCACCCCTGCTTTCTGATTTTTCCAACCACTAACTTTGTAAGAACTAGAAAACTGGTTCCATGTTCAGGCATTTCCTTTAATTAAAGTTTGCTTTATTTCATACTGAACATTAAGTTTGAAGTTACAAGTTGTGCATAAATAATGTAAAATGAACAAAGACTTGAATCTACTACTCTGGACCACTTAAAAATGGCTCTGAACTTTTCTTTTGCAAACTCTCTTTAGCAGAATTAGGGCTGCTAGACTGGATTATAAAGATCAGAACTGTGGGACCAGCAGTAGGGTGATACAGAAAATGCTCACTCTCTGCTGTCATATAGTAGTTGTCTGAATTTTTGTAGTCCAGTTATGATCGTTATATTCCAAATTTTAGTTTGCAGTGCAGTGAGCCTCATCACATGCCTTGTTTGTCAGTCAAACAAATTATTATAGATCTAAATATATGTATTGTGTACAACACACACAAGTTTGCATCAACATAACTTCTCAGTATCCTCTTGCTTAAGGCAGGTATGTTAGTTTATACTCTTGAATAGCAATAGCATTCTTGGTTTTGGAGTTAAATTAGGACTAAACCTAGCTAGTTGACCAAAGAGGTAAAATTGCAAACTTTTTCCCAACACTTTTAGGGTCATGAAATACAAATGTAAATGCATTTACAAATGCAAAGATAGACTTGATAAGGGAGCACTTTAGTTGTCAGCAATATGTGTCCAAGTGTGTCAGAAAGACTATTGTTGAAATTAATACAAATATTCAATAAAGAAGAACACATGTTATGACAAACCCATGAGAGTATTTTTTCAAGAAAAATAGCAAAAGGATTTATTTCAGTTTCAAAAAGCTAATAATACTATGATGTCCTTTGTGTTGTTCTTTTTCTATGACAGCTTTACAAAACAATGGAGTTACCTTGAAATTGTTCGTGTCTGGCGAGAATAAATATCCTGCAAATTTAATCTTTAAATCAGATATAACCCTTTCACGTTTCACTTTTGATGTAATGGAGGTATGTGTTACATTTTTAAATTTCATTTCTAAAAAGCATTTAAAAAGCATCTTTACCATGTGACTTCATATATGATGCATTTTCTTTCTTTCTTTCTTTCTTTCTTTCTTTCTTTCTCTCTCTCTCTCTCTCTTTCTTTCAGATTGCACTGCAAGTTGATGGTTTAAATAAATTGTTTGGGGAACAAGTTAGCCAGTCTGACCAATATCCTACCCATCAGAAGATCAAAGATACTGTGGCCAAGGTAATATATTCTTTTGAATGTAAACATTAAGAGGAAATGTTGAATAAAGTTACTCCAAGAGAATTATTGGGATGGCTGCCCTGCTAAAATCTTGCATCTGGTAGCAAAATTCTTCCCAGATTGACATTGTAATTTAAGATAACATAAATCATCTGATCACCTTATTTACAGGATAGAATCTAAGTAAATTAAACTAGTCCTGGGATATTATAGAATCATTGCACACCAGAAATGGAAATGTGACTCTGTAAAGTATAAATGTTTGAAGGAGGGAATGTAAGTAAGGGCAGAGCATAACATCATCAACTGCTCTTTATTTTCTTGTCACCTTATCTAAAGTGATCCAATACTAAATTGCTCTCATTGGTTTGATTTTCAGCTTCCAGGATTCCAAGAACTGCCTGACAAAAAGCCTTTCTTAGGTGTCTCAGTCAAACTTCTAGGAAATTATGTTTTCTTTTTCCACTCTCCAGAAACAAATCCACGTTGGGAGGTAAAGATGTCTAATATATTTTTACCACAAAATCCACAGTGTTATCTCAGCCAGCTTAAAACCTTTTCTTTCTTGGCCCTACTTTAGGTGGAGGAATTTAGAACATCTATGATCAATATATGGGTGAAATTAGTGGAAACCTTTTTCAAATTTGTTGACGTTCAGCTGAACCATTACTTGATTCTAGATAATGGGCAACTACTTCCTACAACTGTTGGTTTGCCATTTGAAATAAATGCTAATGCTGTCTTGGGAGGACGTGGATTTTGGAAGGGTAAGAATGGAAATCATTGCAATTCAAAACAGCATGGGTAAATAATATATGGTGAGGAAAATGGCAGAGAATAACACAATGAAAAACTATCAGCAATACAGGTCAGCCAATTAGTCTGAAGCAAGTGAGGTTTCTGTATGATTCTGATAAGCACAGGTAATTCATATGTTGATAATATCGTATTGCTTAATATGTAGCTAGATTATCTTATAAAAGCAATAATTCACATTTCTTCTTCTATGATACAAAACGTCCACTAGCTTAAAAGTTTCCAAAATAAAGTTTTTATCATGCAGTCTCTCCTTATTTTTGTTTTCTTGTTCACCAAATTTTATAAAAGAAGAGGGTATGACATCTTCTACCTGTAACTTTTCCATGTTTTCCCACTTCTTCATTTGGCTCCCCCCTACAAATAGTCAATTATATTAAAAACATTTAAAAAATAGAAAAAGGAGTCATAAGAGGCCTCTGATCTTTATGTTGATCTATTTTTGATTGATTTTAAAATAATGTTCATTTCTTGTAGCAAAATCAGAAATATCTCAGGAAGATCACAATGTACCCAGAGTGCAAGCACAACTCAACAGCGCTACAGAGTAAGCAAAATAATATTCCCTTCTACCCTCCCTCCCTATAAAGTAAGCAGAATCCTGTGGCACAATGATTTCTCTCACCCCACCACCTCCCTTCATCATTAATTGTATAGACATATCACAATCAATGTTCAGTAGTTCAGGCTGGTCAAGATTCTTTGGCATCTGGAACTGAAAATCTCACAGAAGACTTAAATAACTAAACCTTTACCACTCTTTCATGATATTCAAACCCATTTGTTCTGAGGTGGTATCCTCAATCTTCTTGACATTAAGACTTTTCTTTGTTACCATAATCTGAAAACATGGCCTAATATTTGTCATCTTCTATTAGTTTCCACGGTCAGGGAAAGATATCTTGGGGAATTCACACAGAATCTGTGGAGAGTATGGTGGAAATTAATGCCAGGTTCCACTCAGAACTTGCACTCAGAATGAATGTTTCGGTGGACATGTCACAAAAGAAATTGAAAGTAGAAACTGGAGGTCTTCGTGAGAATACTGAAACATTGGTTGCAAGGTAGGAGAAGCTATTTTACAATTTGCATAATATCTTCTTGTCATGCTATCTGTTGCATTATGTAAGACATTTACTTATGCATATAACTCAGTCTTGGTGTAGAAGAAGAACTGCGGCTAGCTATCTGTATTGTGCTCTTTCACTGAGTTCTTCAAACTGTTTACTTTGTAACAACATTCTTTCTGGTAGATTTAGTGAGAAATTATAAATATATAAAATTTATGAACATTTGACTCAGGTTATTAACTATCTAGCCTAGTGCCACAAATGTACCATTTTTCTTCCCTCCCTCTTGAGTCTCAGGAAGGAAAATTCCATCTTTCTGATTCATTCTCAGGATCCTTTGACAATGAGTTTGTGTGCATGTTAACTTATAGTGAGAATATATTAACCTAATATGGAGTATAATTGAATACTTTCTATTTCTTTTCACTGAATTTCTACCTAGCCACGAGGCACATGCTGTAATAAGATATCCACATACAGAGGAAAAGGCTCCAATTCTTCCAGAGGGACTTAATATCAATGATTTCGATGAGGGATTTGATGAAGACAAAAACAATATCAAAGTAAATATTGCTTTTGTCTATATGTCAAAATTGATATTTGTTGGTCTTATCTGCAATTAATCTGACTGATATATCTTTTTAAAGGTTGGCTGGTTTTATTTTTGTAGCCATATATAGAAATTTTAATTTTGCTTGTATCTAGCATTTTGTTATAGCTTCTATTTGTTCAAATTCATGCTTAAATATAATGCTAAATCATATATAGATACATAGATACATACAGTTTTGTGAAAAAAGAGGACACCCTCTTTGAGTTCTATGGTTTTACATATCAGAACAAGGTAAAAATCATCTGGTCCTCAGATAAACAATTACACATGACATATTATACCATGTCATCATTTATTTTACAAAAAGAAAGCCATGTGTGAAAAACTAAGTGTACCCTTACTGCTTCCATAGGTATGAAGAGACTAAATAGTAGCCAAGTGCTGCTAATCAAGTGCCTTTGATCAACTGATTATCAGCAAGTGTAACTACTTCTATAAAAGTCAAAGTTTTAGGCATTTGCTGATTAGGTGTGCATTGAGCACACTGAGCACTGAGGTGTGTGTTAACACAATGTCAAAGAGTAAAGACATTGGAAATGATCTTAGAGAAGTCATTATTGCTGCCCATCAATTTGGGAAGGGTTATAATGCCATTTCCAAACAATTTAAAGTCCATCATTCTACAGTGAGGAAATTGTTCACAAGTTCAAGACAGCTGCCAATCTTCCCAGGAGTGATGTCCCAGCAAATTTACAATTTACAATGTCCCAGGTCAGACTGTGCAATGCTCAGAAAAACTGCAAGAATCCAAAAATTCATCTCAGATTCTACAGGCCTCAGTGAGCACATTAAATGTTAAAGTTCATCACAGTACAATTTGAAAAAGACTGAACAAATATGGTTTGTTTGGAAAGGTTGCCAGGAGAAAGCCTCTTCTCTCTACAAAGAACATGGCAGCACGGCTTAGGTTTGCAAAGTTGCATCTAAGCAAGTCACAAGACTTCTGAAAGACTGTCCTTTGATAAGACCAAAGTGCAGATGTTTGGCTATAATGCAAAAACCAAACACAGCATATCAGCACAAACATCTCATACCAACCATCAAGCATGGTTGTGGAGGGGTGATGATTTGGGCTTGTTTTGCAGCCACAGGATCTTGCAGTCATTGAGATGACCATGAACGCCTCTATATACTAAAGTATTCTAGAATCAAATGTGAGGACATCTGTCTGATTGCTAAAGTTTGGCTGACATTGGGTCATGCAATAGGACAATATCCCAAGCACACCAGCAAATCTACAACAGTATGACTGAAAAAGAAAAGTATCAAGGTGTTGCAATGGCCCAATCAAAGTCCAGATATCAACTCAATTGAAAAGCTGTGGTGGGATCTCAAAAGGTTTCCCCACAAACCTCAATGATCAGAAGCAATGTTGGAAAGAAGAGTGGGTCAAAATTCCTCCACAATGCTGCGGGAGACTGATAAAGTCATACAGAAGATGATTACTTCAAGTTATTGCTGCTAAAGGTGGTTCTACAAGCTATTGGATCATAAGGTGTACTTAGTTTTTCACACATGGCTTCTTCATTTTGGCTTTCTTTTTTGTAAAAAAAATGATGACATGTTGTAATATGTCATGTGTTATTCTTCATCTGAGGTTGTATTTACCTACTTTTAAGAACTGCTAAGAACCAGATGATTTTTACTATGTTCTGATATGTAAAACCTAGAACTTAAAGAGGGTGTACTTTCTTTTTCACATGACTGTGTGTGTGTGTGTATTAGAAGCTTGTCAAATGCTCTCATTCACAAATAGTGAATATATTTATATATTGAAATCTGAAAAAGAAAACCAATTAATAATGCTAAATTCATCCTATAATAGAACCGATTGCTTATAGAAGTATAAGCAGTGCCACAGAGCTGTCATTCCTTGGTTTCTCTCATACTACCCATCATGCCCATCAATTTTCTTCAACTATTTGTGAAACTTAGGGTTTCTTTATCAGCCAAGTTTCATTTCCATCTGTTGCGCATATGTGTACTATTAGGTTATTACTGCTGAATTCTGACTTGTCTGATTTCACTTCAGCAAAAATCTAAAGGTGGCCGCAGACCTCAAGAGACTTTAGACAGATGCTTGCCCTTAGTTTTGGTCCCAATAGATCTGTGCTGGAAAACCACCAAGAAAATAGGATATGTACCCTACCAGAATACATTACTGCATGTGTTATGCTCAGAACATGAAATGAAGATTTGGACTAAACCAGGTAATACTTGTAGTGAAATGTTCAGTTTGTATACTTAGAAGTGTTCATGTGATCACTTTCTAAATGACATGCCTGCCTTATCATTCATGAAGGTGTTCCTGTGGAGAAGATCCAGCTAGAAGTCCAACTAAGCCCTGAAAAAAATAGGATGAAAAGAGAAGTGGTACTTGAAGAAGAAGTGAAAACTCAAGAACAGGAGGTATGTATATCACATGGAGAAAACACATTTTATAAGGTCTCAGTTAACTAGATTCAAACTGAGATATGGCATATGCCAGAGATCAGTTTTTTCCTGGGATAAATGGATATTCATATTTTGTCCAACTTTACCTTCCTGATAGTAATAACAGCAGCTACATGATAAACAAAAAGTGTAAATTCTTAAAAACAGCTCAAGAGAAGTACTATTTTAACTCTCAGCTATGTTGCAGGATAATGTCAAAGATCAGAAGCCCATCAAGGATCCCAAGCATCCATATCAGGACAGCAAATCTACCGACTTTTACACTGCTGCTCCTCCAGTGAAAAAAGGAAAAAACCAAAAGAAAGGTGACACTACCAGCAGCAGCACCGCCTCTACCACCAGCAAAGATACCAGAGAAAGCGTCAGCAGCAGTAAGGAGAGCAGTAGTGAGAGCAGCAGCAGCAGCAGCAGCAGCAACGAAGAGTCACAACATAGAGGAACAAAGGATTCTTCTCAGAGTCAGTCCAGAGATAGATCTTCCAGCAGCAGTGAAAGCAGCAGCAGCAGCAGTGACAGGAGCAGCAGTGACAGCAGCAGCGACAGCAGCAGCAGCAGCAGCGACAGCAGCAGCAGCAGCGACAGCAGCAGCAGTAGCGACAGCAGCAGCAGCAGCGATAGCAGCAGCAGCAGCAGCAGTGAAAGCAGCAGTAGCGACAGCAGCAGCAGTGATAGCAGCAGCAGCAGCAGCGAGAGGAGTAGCAGCAGCAGCAGCAGCAGCGACAGCAGCAGCAGCGACAGAAGCAGCAGCAGCAGCGAC
>JANHZU010010526.1:371158-382909 GCA_032468055.1 Acrochordus granulatus | reverse complement strand
CAGCAGCAGCGATAGTAGTAGCAGCAGCAGCAGCAGCAGCAGCGACAGCAGCAGCAGCGACAGTAGCAGCAGCAGCAGCGACAGCAGCAGCAGCAGCAGCAGCGACAGCAGCAGCAGCAGCAGCGACAGCAGCAGCAGCGATAGTAGCAGCAGCAGCAGTGACAGAAGCAGCAGCAGCGATAGCAGCAGTGACAGCAGCAGTAGTCGCAGAAGCAGTGACAGCAGTAGCAGTGACAGTAGCAGCAGTGACAGCAGCAGCAGTGACAGCAGCAGCAAAAGCAGCAGCAGCAAAAGCAGCAGCAGCAAAAGCAGCAGCAGTGAGAGCAATGAACGTGATGAAGTTTCCAATAAGGTAATTATGAGTAGAGTCAATGGGAAAAGGCAGCAGAACCAATTTCATTCAAGCAACATGTATGGCTTCATCCCTTCCAGCAAATGTGAATTACGAGCCAGCTAAGAGCTATGAGAGTTTTTTTGCTGTCCTGACAAGGGAAATCCCCAGTCATCTTTCATACTAAGGATGCTTGATCCTTAGAATTTGAAAGCTCCAATACACTAAATATTAGCTTATACATGCGTAGAATGGAACTTAACCACAGACATTTCAGCAAATATTATAAGGCATGACATGTCAAATGAAACCTTGATATGAAATAGGAAGGTTGGTCTCCATCATATTAGCTGGCCAGTATGAAACTTCTGGTTGCTATTAGGCTGTCAGTGAAGCATTGGAGTATGCAATCTAACCAAAAAATATCCCTGTACCACATTGCACCAAATTCTACACAAACAGAATATGAGGAACAACTCTACACACTTAATAGATACCAATTTCCATTCATGTCTCACCATGCTGATCTATGATCTGCTTTCTGGAGTATGAGAAAGCAATACTGAGTATTTAATAATGTTGTTATTAAACACCTTCAGTGTTGGTGAGCTGAATTAGCCCAGATACTGTATGATTTCACAGTAAGAAATAATAGTGCCTATAAATCACTTACTTGGGAAAACTTGCAGAGATGGCACAGGTGTAATATCACTGAATATTCATTTTAAAAATAGCATGTCTATCCAATATTTGAAAACTTGAAAGCATTAATACAACCAGCCATTTTTCTCTAATCAATCATTCAACAAAATAGACATGGATTTTGACCTTTGAAGAAGGTCTTCAGGGACATGGCTTTCAGAAACAGCATTTTAATTCATATTATTTTAAAATTAACTAATTATGTAACGCAGTGTGAAAATTTATCTTCTTTTATTTCTTTTCTAAGGGAGCACCAAGAGAGATTCATACATATTCTTTCCGATCTGTGAAGGTAAGATATGGGAGTATAGGAAGTTTATAATCAGAAAACTATTGATGGAATGTTCATAACAATGCAGTATTTTGGGTGAAAATGTAATGTACTGAGATGAAAATATCTGACTCTTAAAATGTATCTACTTTTCTACGTATCCATATGATATTTTTGCTATTTATTATTGAAAAAATAGATAATTTAATCATAATTTTGTACCTACGCATTTGTTTAAAGTATTGATTTATTATGATTTTCCTTTGTTTAAAAACAAAACATACATCTTATAAAATTAAACCAGCCATCACCACACCATCTTCTCAGCAGTGAGATTTCTTTTCTAATTTGAGGTAGAAGAATGGTTTGCAGCATGCTACCTTTCAGAAATATTGAAACTACAAATTGCAGAATTCCTTGCCAACATGACAAATTAGCTAGTCCTTTACAAATCTGTATTCTATACATCTTTAGATGGTACCAGTTTAGGGATGACTGCTAATTGGGAGACTTTCTTCAGCTAATCTAGAAAAGCTACCCAGTTCATGGCTATACAGTAGACTTTAACACTATGTAAGCTAAAATTTAATATTTTTGATTTTTGCAGGCAGGAAAGCAGCAATCTGATACCTCTTCTGATTCTGACTCTACACTGGACCTCAGAAAGAAAGGTTCCTTGGATACCAGCAGAGAAGAAGACTCTGCTGTGAGTAGCCATATATTTTTCCATTGAAAAATATTAGTCCTGAAGGAAATTTACCTATCTGGTTTAGGAATAACAAACAGAAAGGGTAGTAATGAGATTAAAATAGTTTATGTTTTACTTTTGCCACTGTATATGTTACTTTAGACTTAGTGTGCCACATGTTTTTAATCTTACTGACATTTCATATCCTCATTAAAAATAGGTAAGATCCTAATATCATGCAAAAATGATCTCTCACACATAGGCAATTATAACCATCAGTGAAAAAACAAGAAGCAAAGGATCAACTTTAAAGAGATAGATCCTCCAAAACCTAACAAACCTCACTATTCTTTGGAAGCAAAGATGACAACTTTTGTCCTTTGATTGTTCTTAGACTCCAGCTGCTGTCAAATGTGATGGTTGGTGAGGTTGATCTGGCCTGTCAGACTCTAGAGTTCATGAACATCTGGCTATAATTGAACAGATCAGTAGTTTAGAAACTTTCAGATGTGCTACTTAGCTCTCAGAAGTTACCCAGAAGCCAGAATTGCTTTTATAAGCTAAGCATGAACTAAGGGATTTCTTCAATAACACATTTTAGAGTTGATGATTATTATATTCATTTCAAAACAATGTACCTGTTAAAGCCAGATCAGCAATTAAATAAATTTCTTTTGGATTTTCTTGCTCTAAAGTTGAAGCAAGTTCTGTTTGCTCGACTCCGCATCATCCGTCTTGATAAGAAGCAAGATGGAATTGATGCTGTGATGCATGCAAGTTCCTCTGCTGTAAAAATGACAGTGAGAAACATCACCCGCTCAAGAGATCCAGTTGTGTGCTTCAACTATGTGGAGGTCAGCCCTCATAAAATAATGGTGAGTCTTTTCAAAACTTACTGGTTCCAAACAAGTATTAAATCCAAATATTGATATGTTTTAATAAACTATATCTGATATCTTCCTTTCCTCCTTAGGCATCTCTGAGAGCTGGTCGGAACTGCAAAGACTATGATGTTTCAGTAGAACTAGAGAGTGGTTTATTTGCTGAAAAGCCAGCTCTACAGGTGAAGTTTAAGTATCCTAAGGTTTCTGAGGAAGTGACTGATGTTATAGAACAGTAAGTAAATATTTCTGTTTTCTACTCTATAGATGCTACAGCAGCTGGGATGTGTATGTGTGCTTTAATGAGACTGATTTTCTCATTTTCTGATTTTCAACTAAAGACTGAAAAGAGTGGCCTTGTTTTAATTTAAACTGTGTTTCAAGCTAGTTCTGTTATCAAAGTCTGGCAATATTAGAAATTGATCTATGAATAAATTTGCTCTGATAGCATTTTTCAAGATGAATAGCCTTCCAAAAAATGCTAGATTTTTTTCCTGATACAATCAACTATAGTTGCTGGGGACAAATCAGAATTATGTACCATTGACACTTACCTTCTACTCATACATTTATTTTTATTAACTAAAAGAGCTAACTTTATTACACCTGATCAACAGATTTTCCAGAAATGAATTGGCTCCTCAACCAAGGACATCTTCAAAGGCAGCTCTCTTGAAATAACTTGACTGGTTAATTAAAGAAGGGAAGAGTAGCAGACATTTTATTTGCAGTTTTCAAACAATCTATATAATTCTGTGTTGTATAAAATTTAGAAGAATCTAGGTTTTCTTGAAAGATTCTCTATAAATGCATTTCTACTCTCACCCTCTTGCCCATGCAGGCAATAGAATAATAAATGTCAATGCTAAATGCAAATCAGGCTTCTAATTGTTCTTATCTAACTCAGTCCTGAAACATCCTCCTCCTCCTTTTTAGACTAAATATATTGTGGATAATGAAATTTATTCTAAGAGTATGTTTTTTTAGAATAGATACAAATGGTCTTCCTATATCCCTTAAACTATGTTCTGTTAAACCAGACCTTTCTATCTTTGTCAAGTTTTCTTGCAGTGGTCCCTGGAATTGGCTACCTCGCAGGCTTCTCTCACAAAGTCCAAAAGAACCCTCCTCAAGAAATTACAGTGACTATGGCTCTAAAAAAACCAAGTGAATGTATCATGATCATGAAAACGCCAGATGTGAGTTATTCATTTTTAGACAACTATTTTTTTGTTTAAATATCAGTTGTACAGTTGCTTGTCCGTTCTAATCAGCTTCGGTGATGTTTTCAAAACAAATAATCTACAGCTATGTAAAAAAAGGAAGAGTTGTAGATGAAAGTTGTTATTATCATTTTAAGGGTTAGTTTTTGTGCCTGGTAGATATGCTTGAATATTGCTGAACTCTTCCTATATGTATGACAAGGCCAATAAGATCTGGTTGTCCAATCGGTCAAGACAAAGCAGGAATCCAACATGAAAAGAAAATTAATTAGGACTAGGGTATTACTGAATGGTATGTGTAAACAAAAAATAGAATATTTGTGCCTATCTGAAAAATACACAGGGGAAAATAACAATGGTATCATCTCTATTTTTTTGTTTTCATATTTCTTTCCAGGATGTCCTCTTCAATGAAAACTGCATACTTCCATTTTCTGTGCCCCTGGACCCCAAAGTCAAAACTTCAAAAATCTCAGATATTCCAAAATTGCTTCTTGCAAGTCTGAATGGTTAGCAATTTTGCTATTGCATATAATTTCTGGACAAACTAGCCTTTCCAATGATGTTGAACATCAGTTTCCATAATTCCCTGCCAAATGATCAGTAATCATTTACTGAGGTGTGGTGGTGCAGTGGCTTAATGACGCCAGTTGTGTCTACCAGAAATGGCTGGCATTCTGGCGGTTCGAGCTGCATCTCTGCATGACGGGGTGAGCTCCCATCACTCACCTCCAACTCCTGCCCACCCAGTTTGAAAGCATGTAAAATGCGATTAGACAGATGGGTGCCTCTTCGGAAGGAAAGCTGGCCGGCAATGATGGAGCAGCGAGTTGGCGCTGGACTTGCCCATCCTGGGGGCAGAGCAGGAGCCTCGAAGGATGCCCTGGATGTGATCATTGCTGGCCAGCTGAGGGGGGCATGGTAAATAAAAGTAATGTATAATCTCTAATCTGTGTAAGCCGTCAAGAGACTTCGGAAATTGGCGGCATAGAAATGTGATAAATAAATAAAAATAAATCAGAGCTGATGGGATTCAACACCACTGGAAGATTTGTGACCTTTGCCTATCTGGACTATTTAAAAATATGTTTTTATGTTATATTATAAAATTAATTTGATTTATTTCAATTTGTTTACATATGTAAAGAAAACCATTGCAACTGTAGGATCAAATTTCTATATTTTTTCTCAGCCAAATAATATGTATGTACATGAGAGTATTCCTCCAATTGTTGCATGACCAATGAGAGCAATCATTTTAAATTTTATCTCACAATTTAAAGCCCAGTAAGTTAAAAAATTCATCTGTTCTAACTTGATCTGTGAGAATGCAAAGAAAATATTAAAATGAACTGAAAATATATCTTTCTATAAAAATAACCTACAAAATTCCGACATTAGATTTCTGTGATCACAAATATAAAATTATTTTTTCAGTGTTCTGAAATATAATTTATTAGCTGCTTCTATAATCATCAAAATATTAGAAGCTTACTTCTTCTCTCTTATTGTGTTCTTACTTGCTGTTATCAGGTGTTTGTACAGTAGAAGGTAAAAGAATTACAACTTTCAGCAATCAAATCATTACAAAAGGATTGCCTCCCGACTGTTACATAAATGTATTAGGAGATTGTACTTGTCACAAGAAGGCGATAGTGCTGATGAAATATGAATCAGAATACAATAATAGTCTTCTAGTTGAAATCAATGCACACAACATGTAAGTAATTTCCAATGCATTTTCAATAATCTAGCCTGTACACAAGATGAGAGAAAATAATTTAACTTCTAAAATATCAAAAAAATAATTTTATTATAAATTATGTAAGGTTTTTGAAAAATAAACTTGCAACCATAAATTAATTCAATATGTCAACAATTGAAAGGTAACTAACTCAAAACAATAATCCCACTTATAACAAGAGCAAAAAAATGAAATCTCAACATCAAACAGCAGAATTGATCGTATATAGTAGTGATGAGGATAATAATAACATTGGCTGCAGAACAATAATAATAACAGCAGCTATTGATGAGAAAGCACTTGTATATTACTAAAAGAATAACCAGAGGACTCTCTTGAATTAAAAAATGTCAGATTCTTTCTCTTAGCTTTTAAGAGTGCTTCATCTTTGGGTTTGGGAGGCACCGTGAAGGAGGATATTCCGGGCTTGTAGATGAAAATTCTGTAACTTCTGAATGACCAGCATTTTTCAGCCATTAATTATACCTATTTCAAATGGCTATTTTGAATGGTATGCCTTTTTATGGTTGATAAAATAAACTTGCATAAGAGAATAAGATAATACTCAATATTAACTCACAATGTAAACATATTGACCAAAAAAAAAAACTAATGAATTTTGAACCATGTACACTAACTCTCTTTTACACTTTCTTTCTGTAAGTTTATGTGTCCTGAAGCAGCGTAATGGTGAGCTCATTGCAGAAATAAATGGCACTAGATTACGGGCTGGAATTCTCCCTTCTAGATTTAAAGGTATATAAAGCAAATACATCTTAATCATGAATTAATGCTGCAAAATCAAAGAACTGAGCACCTTGCAAAGGAATAGAAAATATTTACAGCATAAATAGAGGAGAAATACTGAATTTAAAAACAAGTGTTGATTGACCCTGGATTTAGAAGTAGTCCTTCAATTATGCATTCCCCATATATACAGCTAGAATTGTTTATATTTTCTGACTCTGAAATATATTAGAATAAACTTACAAGAGTAATTTAATGATCAGAAATGTTCAGATGGGGATGGGAGAGGAGACAAAGAATATTAGTTCCAGGACAAATTTTATTTGAAGGAATTACATCTGCTATCCTTCTTAGTGGAATCATCAATTTGACCTTCATTTCCTTTTTAAACTTACAGATTTGCCTCTTAGAATAAATAAAAGATCAAATGAACTGGAATTTAACATGCCCTCAGTTGGACTTGAACATGTGGTATACAAAGGATATTCTGCCAAGGTATTTTTATCATTACATATTACTGTCATTCTTATAGAATATTTAAGGTTGCAGAATTTTAAATGATAAGAAGATACAGGAATGATTCTTGCTTCTCCAGAAATTAAGTTCTTGATGTGTTTAGGAGAGCAATACTTGAGATAATCCCATAAGGATTTTGAGATAAATTGGCCTGAGGAATCCAGTTTAAGATTCTGGAAGAAAAATGAACAGAGAACTGAATATTAAATATACTCTGTTTTGTTGCTTCATCAGAATGTATTTATGATGTTACATTTCACACTTGTTGCAAACAAAACTCCAATGGCTTTTTTTTCTTTTTGTGAAGTTTGAAGTTAATCCCTCCATAGAAAATTCATGTGGTCTCTGTGGATGGTATGGTTCAGAAGCAAGAAAGTTTCGGAGACCAAGTGGCCACTTAGCTAAAGATGAAGCAAGCTTTGTTCAGTCATGGGTGCTCCCTGATGAATGTGGTGGAGGTAAGCAGATTCTAATGGTTTGCTTTAATAGTCACCAACAATCTGATCCAGATTTTTCATTGCTCTTATCAGCATTTCTGACAGCACTGTTAGCAGCTAGATTGAACCATCATTTTAATTTCCTATAATGGCCAGAGAGTCATTGGAATTTAGTTCAGAGTAGTCCATGGCTGTTGGAATTAGTATTGCTCCAAAATTGGCTGTTGTATATGTGGAGAATAAATTATTTGGAATAAATTAATTGAAATCACATAGCTGAAAATATAATAAATATCAACATGATGCTTTCAACAAATCTACTTTGGGAAATGAAGCTGTAGAGCTCCTAGTTTCCTTTAGGTTTAAAAGAAAACTTGTTCTCTTGTAGACTGTAAACTGAGGCACACAACAGTGAGACATGAGAATCCAGTCCTAATTGGGCAAAGAAATCCACAGTGCGCTACCAATCTTCCTGTCACACGTTGTGCTGAAGGCTGTTCAGCTACTAGTACCACCAAAATCTTGGCTGGCTTCCATTGTGTGTCAGCTGGTAAGTTCATGTAATGTTTACTTATTTTGGATATTTTATAATTTGTATTATACTGTAAATGTTAAATATGTGGCAGACATATTAGATGAGTTATTTTTCTCGGAATTTTCTCAATCCTTTGGTTTTCAAATATCTTGTTTTTAGAAGGGACCTTGATTTTACTGAGCATTCAGAAAACTGCAAATATTTTTGTTTCCTCAATAACGGGATTTTCCTCTTCCCACTGTTGCTTCTATGTGGGAAAGATTTTTTTTTAAATAAGTGTCCTGAACTGTAGCAGAAAAAATAACCATTAATTTTAAATAATTTGCCTTAATAAGTGGTTCAAATTGGGCATGACTGTTCCCTATTTTCTATGATCATTAAGCACACATACATATACCTACACTGAAAAATTATCTGCAACCAAGTCTTAACATTTAATACGTATTTAGAAATATCTCTTATTTAGTATGAACAGACTTGAAGATTGAACTGGAGATATGTTCTGGTGCTCTAACTGGCACATTAATTTGGCATGGATGATTAGGTGAAATGACTAGATTATTTATTTGAATAAATTCCTTTCAGTGAAGGGACATATGTGAGGAAGCTGTGCACCCTCTAAATTATGGAAACTATCATGAAAAAGTTATCCCTTTTCCCTGCTGCAGTCCCAACAACAAGTCCCAAGTTTTCCACCACAATAGTAGCTTGAGGAAAGATACTCTTGCCAAGGCTGGGATAGGGCTTAATGGTGATGAAGGAGTCTTCTTTGGCCGAAAAGTATTATTTGCCTTGCGCCGTATTTTTTCTTTTAATGATTTTATTTTTTTTCTCTTCCTTCAGGAGCAACCTTGCCTACTGAACTGACAGTGTTGGCTGAAAAATCTGAAGACCTGATAGACACCATTGAATCTCACACATCCTGCTCTTGTGAACAGGAACAATGTGCTGCATGAGCCTTTGACTAAGCAGACTCAATGGATATTCTGTGGTTTGCTGTAGGGGCTGATATGTCAATTATAGGCTACTACACAGTTGTTAATTAAATTATTTTAAAAACCCTACTGTACCTTCTTAAAAAATCCAATTATTTCTAAAATAAGTCTAAGCCTAATTGCAATTGCAACAAAGTCTATTCTAAATGAAACAGATGATTTTCTAATAAATACTTGCATTTCAAAAGAAAGATAAAGTGGTGACTTCTTTATTTAATCAGCAAAGTTCAATGAAAGAGCTGTGTTTGGTAGTGCAGAAATGACTGGGTATTTGGATGATAAGAAGGTTTTTTTTTAAAAAAAATATGTTATTTCTAGAATTTTTAATTAGAATTCCTGTTTATCAGTGTTTTAAATAAATACTTTCCCAGTTCAGTAAAACAGTAGTATATTTCTCACATTATTGAGAAATACTATATGGTAAACTTCTCACAAGCTACATATGTAATAGAGAAAGAATAATACTCAGATGTATAGAAGTTAAATTATTTGGAATAAGATCAGCTTGAAACACCTTCAGTTAGAATTATGTGTAGATCTATAATGTCCATAAAGCCTGCATGTTCCATAATACAAGTTACTACATTTTGTAAACTCATTCACATATCTTGCTATTCCAAAAGAAAATATTTGTCTTCATTTAGAACCCCCTTTCCAGTCATCAGAATTTATTTTTATTTTGTTTTAAAATCACAGATTGAAAAATCAAAACCTCACTTTGAGACAAAGAACTGCAGTAGCATATATATCCCATGCAGCCTCAGTGAAAGGAAACTGAAATCTGAGTTCTTGTGTGTGTGTGATTGTGTTTTCATGAACAAATCTGACCATTCAATCGCCCATATTTGAACAGAGGTGATAATGGCAGTTTCAAAGTAGGGTGAATGGTAGATACACTATTTTAATGGAGTAGAAACTGAGCCTGGTCTGCATTCTCTATTATAGCCTTGGCTCCAGGATCTAGTGAGATTGTTACTCCAATACAGAAATATTCTTCTATATTTTTTAGACTAGTACTTGGGGGTGGGTGGGAGCAGAACAGCAATTTTTAGGTAGAGCACTTCCCAACGGTGCTCATCGGTCCCCATAATTAAATAGTCCTCTAGAATAGGTATGGACAATATTTTCTTTGCTGAAGACCACCTTCTTTTAAACACAGTCTATCAGGGATCAAAGTCAACAATCACCCCTCTGATTTTTGGCTACTTTCTTCCCTCTCCCTCCTTTGCCAGATGTTATCAAGGATGTGGCTTTAAATATTGGAAATATCTTGAACACTCTTAAGTCAGCAATTAGTAACAGGAGAAAGCCAAGGCCAGATATGATGGCCCAGTGATAATTTCCTCTGAACGAGAGTGGGCCTTGTTCACTTCCTGAGTAGACTGGAATCTATGTCAAGCAGGTAGTCAAGTTTTTTTTAATTTTCTTTTATTCAGGTTCCTCTGCTGCTCTAATCAGAAAATACTGAGAGCCTTATAATCAAATACTGTAGATAGTAATAAAATTAAAACAATACAACCTAATGGTATAGGAAGGAAGGAAGGAAAGAAGGAAAGAAAGCCCAAAGAACATAATTGTTCTTACTGCTCACAGTGATGTATCTGTTTCTTGGGAGCATTTCCTCCTACCATTCAATCCACAAAGTCCCTCCAAACAATCAGATTGTCAAAGTTATAGAAAAGGATCCATCCTTATATCTGGGTGTACAATTTTTTTTCTTTCTCAGTCTCCTTCCACAGTCAATAGATTGCTAGATGTAGAAAAAGCCTATGTGTGTGCATATATAAAGGTATGGAGAAATAAATAAATACATAAATAAAAGAATGCTGTACAATATTCCTGTGTCTAAAAATATCTCAGCAGACGGACAAATGGGGTTTGTGGAATACCAAGGGTGGGTGGTAGTTTTGTCTCCAAACTCAGGCACCCCAAGTTTGACATGGAGCTGATAAGAACTTGATTGTTGAATTTGAGAGAGAGACTTTTACTTTTGCAAAGGGGCTTCGTCTACCCAGAAATATGAATTATCATTCAGGCATAGCAAAAGCTAAAAAACTATTTTATTAAGGAGGGTTGAGTCTTTTTATAGGGTACAGAAACAAATGAGACAACAGGTGATCAACAATAAAAGACACCAAATACATGTGAGACTTGAATAATAGAAACGATTGATTCTAGATAACATTCCACAAGTGGCAAATTTATGGGTTACATTACTGTTTCCCAACTGAGTACTTGTAACTTTCTTAAAACTTGCAAGTGTATTTAAAGATGTTCAGAATATGCTTTCTATTGTTCAGTGCTGAAAAGACAAGTTTTCAAATATCAAAAGAACTAGCCTTGGCTGAGAAGAAAAATACATTTTTTCCTGAAGTTAAATAAGAGGCCATGTCAAAAGTGCTAATATCACCTTTTAAAATGCTAATGTTGAAGCCTCAAATTTGAGGCAACAATAGCAGTGGCCTGTTCCTTTGCAGAACATGAGGAGCTGAATTGTCTACCAACTTGGAGATGACAAGAAGGCAGTCTGGATAGTCAGCAGCAGATGTGCAATCAAGTTGCTACTGCTCGTGTGCTGATCAGCTATTTATGATGCAGCATAACAGCAATGGAAAAGGGGAGAGGGTTAAAAAAGGATCTGTTTCAGGTGACAACTATGTTGTATATGTCTGCACTGGTTT
>JANHZU010010526.1:326229-344234 GCA_032468055.1 Acrochordus granulatus | reverse complement strand
AGCAAGGTGTGCAATTACTTACAGTGGTGATGAGCGCACCATTGAAAGATCTGAAAGACTAGGTTAGGGATAGATTGTCATGGGGAAAATCTGTTTATGTGCTCATTAGTCATTGAAAATGACTTGATGGCACATAATCAATCAATGGATGATTTCAATGAAATATGTTCATTATTTATTGACATGTTCAGATAACAATGTGCTCAAGCATAGAAATTTTCCTATAAAAAATCCCTCCCTCCCTCCTTCCTGCCTTCCTTTCTTCCTTCCCAGTTCTATTGCCTTCTCTTTGTTCTGTTTCCTTAAATGAATAAAGCTTTTCCTAAAGTTATATTAAGCTGTCAACGAGAAAAGGACTCTTTCTGCACTCCAAATTAATAAGGATTTTTTTTTGCAATGAATAAATATTTTTACTTCCTGTCTACAACCCTCTATTTTATTTTTTTATTTTACTTATTAAATTTATATGCAGCCCACCTCACTGTCACATGACTCTAAGCGTTGATGAGACTACAATTAGTTATGATATAAACCTAAAAATAGCTTTGCCATAATTAATCTCTGTCCTCCTGAAATGTAAGCCAGAAGAAAGATTCAAATGTCCAAATAAATCTCTTTGCCATCTATTGCAAGTGAATGAGAATAAACAGAAGCAAGTTGAACCAAGCAGCGATGCAATTCCTGTTGGCTATTAACATTAAAAGATTCTGAAATGTATAATATTTATTTTTCAACAGGCCTGTGAATTAATCCCTTTGGGCCATTAAATAATAGCAGTAAGCTTATCCCAACCTAAATTATTTCCTGAATGTGTGCTGCTGGTGAGGAGAAAGGGACTATATGCAAAATAGAGACAGAAAGATCTATATAATGCTCTGTAACCCAGGCCTTAGACTTTATTCCTCTTCTTTTTATTGTATAAAAGTGTCTTATGCTTTAGAGTTATAATTTATATAACTTTGATTTTGGAACTGTATGTCTGGCTCCTATAGCCTGTGACTGCAAGCCACCATGTTTTTAGCCCAGTGCCTTCTATCTATGTTATGAGCCTGGACTCAGTGTATAGAATGAAGTAAGGAGAACTATCATATTCAAAAGCAAAGCTGATCATTCATTGCTGAAATTCCTTTTATCTGATCTAGACCCAAGGGAAAGAATAAGTCTTCCAGATATAGGGATAAATTCCACTCCTTTCCAGAAGTAAAAGTGCTACCATCTTTGTCAGGGTTCAGAGGTATTCAGGAACATACAGATGGCTGGAAGCCATGTCTGAAACACACTCAGTTTTAAAATCAATGAAATAATAAATATGTTTAAAAAACATTTGCAAATGGAATGGTTGATGGGTCAATGATTGTTGGTACCACGTTACTTAGCTAAATTATAATTATGAACTAAGTCTCTTGCATACATATGAACACAGAATACTGAAATCCCTGTTTGGAGTTGAAGGAAGGAAGGAAGGAAGGAGGTTAGGCTCAAGAAGTTACAGTAGTTGCAAACTGATAGGAGTTTGCCAAAAGTGATCAACAGAATTTAAATAAGTTGCAAGTCTGTAAGCAGGCTGCTAAATAGCTATTGCTTAAGAGTCAGGAAAAAAATAGGTATCTCTGAAGTTGGGAGGGGGAGGAAATAAGCAAAGTTTAAAAGAGTTGTTTACTGTAGTCTAAAAGAAGTCAGCATGGGAGAGAAGGGAAGAGGCAGAAACAAAATTTAGAAGGGTGAGGAGAATAGGTAAGTAGGTGAAGGGTGGGTGTGCAACAAAGACCCCCAAAGAGAGAGAAAAGTGAGAACAGAGTCTAGCCCAGCAGATGATGTCATGGCAAGCTAAGCTTAAAAAAAGAGAAGGAAGAAAGGTAACATGAAAGAAGCAGCCCAAGGAGACAGAGAGATAAGGAACAAAGCTGAGCAAACTCTTCTCTGCACAGGAGCAAAGGTAAACTGACTCCTTAGTAAGCAAGGAGGGAAGGGAAAAACCTGAAGGGATTACCTTACAGAACAAAAAAAGCATAATATGGTTTAATGTCATGTATGAACTTAGCTAGAAATTGCTAAACTCCATAACTCAGGGGTTGTTTTTGTTTCCTTTGGCCCACAAGACAGTCTTTACTCCTGGCATCATTCTGGACAAATCTGTGCAGTTTTCTTGGCAAGATTTTCAGAAGTGGTTTGCCCTTGCCTGCTTTTCTAGGGCTGAAAGAGAGAGACTAGGCCAGAGTCACCCAGCTGGCCCAGTGCTTACAGCAGGACTAGAATTCACAGTCTATTGTTTTCTAGCCTGGTGCCTTAACCACCACACCAACCTGGCTAACACAACATGCATTACTTATATTACACATAGTATAATCTCTGTCATACGCAGTGAGGTCTACTTCCTATTTCATGTAGAATACATGTGGTCGTAAGCGCACCCTTGACTCTTTGTGCACAACTGAATTATTCAGTTCTTAAAGATACCCAATCACATCTCAATCTTCTTCCTCCATGTCCCTTCCAGCCAATATACATTCACTGAGGAGTTAAAATCTATTATCAGAGATGGCCCTATACAATACTCAGGAAATTTTAGGCAGTTACCTGAGATGGCAGAAAAGAGTGGGAAGAAAGTGCTTTGTGAGTCACCCAGTCTTATCTTGCAAATCCTAAGCTACCCTCTTTTTTGCAGATGGAATGGGTGATGTTCTCCCTTTAGTTGTGATGGAGAACTTGTAACAATAGCGCAGCTGGTTTTTTTGAATATGGGATGGAAGCAGCTTCTAGCTTATTCTTTGTCTTTGATAGCAGAAGGCTTTCTTTGTTTTCTGCCTCAGAGTACAGTCACGGATCACTTATTCAAACACTGTCAGATTGAAGTGAGCTCAGGAGATGAATGAATTTAATACAATTTAATTAATTTATTTTAATTAATACAGGTGTTTCTGAACTCCAGTTTATTCACAGTATAAAATTACTGCTGATCTCTTCACTTTCCTCCCTGTCCCAAATAGTGATTTTAAAGTAGGTGTGTTGTGTGCATGCTTGTGTGCTAATATGAAAGCTAATTACTATAGTATTGAATTCAGTAAAATGTGCATTTTAAGAATGATTCTTTAATGAAGTCTTCTTCAAAGCAATGCTGTTGTTCTAAACAATCTTTCTCCATTAGGGCCATTACAACATTTTATATGGCAATATGGTGCCATTTTCATTGAAAATAGGAGCAGCATTTTGAAAGATCAAATAAATGTTTGGAATCTGACATTTTGGTGGGTATCATTTACAGACAGACACGAATGAGAGGATGAAATTAACAGCCAATATAAATAGGACAGGGAATATTGGAGCAATGATTTCAGTGATTTCAAAATGGTGCCAATACACCCTAGATCTGAAGTATGACTCAAGGTCAGTAGAAGCAGGGCAGGATTGTGAAAATCAGGAGTTGTTTTTATTATTTGCTACTGTAGTTTTTAATAACTTCGTTTGATTTTTGTTATGGAAGTCTGGCTGCCAAGGTGTTACCCTCATAAGTCCAGTATTCAAGCATGGAGCATGAACCAAGTGCTGCTCTGTGGGGATCTGAACATTTGCACAATTCCTCTGCTTGGCTTCTAATACGAATCAGTCCCTTTAGTCAGCTGAAGGCAGTCCCATGGAAGGAAGAACTCTTCATCCTGTACCTGGCTACTGAACAAAAGAGTTCTCTCTTGCTCCAGCTTCATGAGAGGAACCCTCCAGCTGAAATCCAGTACCCTCCACCAACCATTTCAGTAAGGAAGAGAGATGCTACTTAAAAAAAGGTAAATGTAAAAGATTTTCCCTGCAAGTTGTGACTGGCTCTAGGAGGTGGTACTCATTTCCATGTCATTTTGTTTTGTTTCTTGATCCGTTTCCTTTTCATAACTACAGTGGTACCTCACAAGACGAGTAACTCACAGGATAAGCAAAAAATTTAATCAAAAAATATTCTGGTAGACAAGCCGCGACTCACGAGATGAGGAAACTTTGTGCCAAACCTTGCATGTCATCAGTGAGCACGCTCTGTATTTCCCATTCAGGCAACTCCGCGCAAGAGTTCTGCTGACTCTTACCTCGTGCTTTACTCCATTGTTGCAGACAGCAACCCCGTGCACGCGTTCTGCTAACACAGCAAGCTGCGTGTGTTCTACCATCCCTCCTCTCGTGCGTTTTATGAGGATTTCGCGCTAAGAGCATTCTTTGGAACCAATTAATCTCATCTTGTGAGGCACCACTGTATGTTGATCTATCTGACATAGGTGGTCAAATGGAGAAGCCTGAGCAAATGATGCCACAGAGCAGAGCAGTACTTCCATACATTGGCCATCATAAGCTAGGCCAGTGTTTGAATGATTGTTTTGCTATGGCTAGCATAGATTTACCCAGTTAAAAATAGATGTGACCTTCCCTTGCGAAACTGCCATGATAGAAAATTTGAGAGATTTTCTTTAACAAGGGAAAAAGTAACCCTGCGAAGGAGAATGACCCACCAATAACCTTACTGCCATATCCTGAATTAGTTGTTGCTTTTGGATTGCTTCCAAAGGCTGCCCCAAGTAAAGTGCATTATAATAATCCAACCAGATGGTAAGGCATGCATTGCTGACCCTGGGTGTTCTGTTCCAGATATAGTTGTAAATGGATAACGACACCCTGGCCACTGCCTCTACTTCCTGTTTAAGCAATAGCTACAGTCCAGGCAGATCCCAAGTTGCACACCAACTTCTTTGCAGGCAGCATTGCCTCAATGTTGGACAGCAATCCTCCCAGCAGGGAGCAGGGCTCAAGTGTGGAATTAGCCTGGACTCCTTACATAAACCCAAGAGGGCTAGATCTGACCTTCCTTGAATGCCTCAGAGCCTTATCTAGTAATTCCAGTAATTACAAAAGCTTCCAGTCTGGAGAGAGTCCTGTGCTATAGGCAGAAGTTAATAAACTTGAACCCTGCATGTGTGGATCTGGTTGTTTGTGCTTGATACACATCTAGGATAACCAACAAGATCAATGTTCGTATAAATGTATTGATGTATGGCAAATAGTTTAATCTGAGCTTATTTTCCTCCAGTCAGACTGTGACAGACAATGCCAGACCTGTAGGCATCAATTTAAGCTTTCAACAACATCCCTGGCTTGACTTGGGGTGGCAATGTACAACTGAGTATTATCATCATACAATGACAAACCAGTCCCCCCCCAAAGTTTCATATAGTTATTAAATAGCACAGGGGAAATCAGACTCAAATAACCAAAATCTTGAATGCTGTTCCCCCATGTCTATAAATTGAAACTGCCCATTCAAGTAAGAGTGGAATCATTGCAGAACTGTGCTTCCTACTTCCAGCCCTCACAGGCAGCCCAGTAAAAGACCATCGTCAATGGAAATGAAGACAACCGAGAAGTCCAACTGGCTCAGGAGAAGTACTCTCTCCACTATCAAGTTCTGATGAAGGGCACGCCATTGGTGCGCCATGATTGAGTCTGAATCCTAACTGGCTGGAGTCTAGATAATGTCTTTCCTGTAAAAGTCTCTGAAACTGTGCTACCACATTTGAATTGTTCTTTTTTATTTGTTGTCATACAATTAATGTTTTTGTTATCTTATTTGCCACATTCTCATGGTGAGGCTTCCTTTAAAAACTATACTAATTCTAGTAAGTGTATGCTTTAGGCTTCTGTGATTGTTATGCTCATGTCCTTAATATTTACTGAAGATATTAATCTTTGTTTTGGCTGAAACTACACAAGCTTTGGCCAATTTCCTTGGATCCCAGACATAACACATGTCCTTTCTTTACCATCGTTACTCTTTTGTCTTGTGCTGTTTTTGTGTTGTTCTTTCTTTTTAAATATGTTTAACAAATGTAAAACACCCAGAGTTGTTGGACGTCAGCGGTAAGTAAACCTAATAAATTATTGTTAATAAATTATAACATGCTAAAGATGATCATCTTTAATCCAGTGACCTTTGTGATGACCCTGCTTCTAGTACTCGAAGTCTTCTTAAATAATCCTTTTTTTCCTACTTATCACAGTCTAGGAAACTATCTATTACATACAAGGAGACCACTGTAATTTGACCTATTTAAACCAACCAAAGAGAAACAAAAGATCCAGA
Source organism: Acrochordus granulatus (assembly GCA_032468055.1). Classification (NCBI taxonomy): domain Eukaryota; kingdom Metazoa; phylum Chordata; class Lepidosauria; order Squamata; family Acrochordidae; genus Acrochordus; species Acrochordus granulatus. The sequence goes on along the minus strand of JANHZU010010526.1, from coordinate 338,122 downwards.
TGCTTAAAGCATAGCAATCACATTTTTAAAAATAAATTCACAGCACCATTGTTTTGTGAAATGCTGGGCAGAAAAAAATTTACACTTCTCCCTAAAAAAATCTATTATAGTGAGAACTTCATTACGTTCTATGTTCTTTTTCCTGCTGTGATAAAAATAAAAAATGAATGGGAATTCACATACTTTATCCCTCACTCAGAGAACTTTGCTTCTCCATCAGAGAAACGTTAGAGGAATTATTGTGAATCTTAACTAAAGCTATAGAAAGTTCTAAAGTTTTATGCAGATAATGAATCCAACTGTGGGACTGAAGAGACACCACAAAGTAGGTTTTCAAGTATCCTCCTCAGAGTTAATAGTCAATAAAAAACATAAGGCATATAGCTGGATTATATGAAATTGTGGCTTAGCTGGATGACCTTAACAATGGGGAAAAGTTTACCATGTGGGAAAAAACAAGCTAGAACAGTTCTTAGCCTAATTATCCAGACTGAATTAATATCAAGATTCATATGATTTGTATGGGAAGGATTTAATTAATTTTAAATTTTATTCTCACACATTTTATTGCTGAACCAGTAAGAAAACTGCCTTAGGGACGCTATATATGTAACAAGACAATGAGGACTTAAACCATTTTAGCAACTTGTTAAAATAATTCAAATCAAGAGAAAAGAATCTACAGAATATTCACCTTTGTTCTTGTCAATGGTACTTTTTCTTCATTAATTAGAACCATGATAGGTTTTTAGTAATTTATGTTCAATCTTAATTAGAATGTAAATACATTCATTATATAATTTGAGTTTCATTTCTGCACAGCTTCAGTTTTAGATATTTTTAGTGTATATTAGCAATCATTTTAAAATTACATGATCATAAAGATTCCAAGACTTTGCTGTACTGATTGACAGAACTTAGCTTTTATAGGTAAAACTAAAAAAAATAATTACCTTTGAATTAGTGGTTTGTGTTAAAATATTTCGTTTTTTCTTGATATCTCTAGCTTCTAGCTGCCTCAATAATTTTTGGTGGTGAAGTTCTAAATTTTCCTGCAATTTATTTAAAATTTCCTCTGAGAATATTGTGACTTTCTTCATTTCAAAATATTTCTTTTTCCAGGAATCACGGACTGCAAGATTAAAACAATATATTTACAGCATGTGTTTCTTCAGAAAAGGTTCTATGCAGTTCAATAACATTTATTTTAAGTTAATGTATATATAGTTTGCAGCTAAAGAATCAGGGAAGTATATATTTGATTCAAATGAAATGTTGAAAAATATTTTTATAAATCTCAAACCTAATGTTGCACAAAATTCAATTTTTATAGTTGTTGTACAATGAAAAAATTGGATGTGTCATTGTAGAACAGGCGGGTCCAACCTATGGCCCCTAGGCTGCATGTGGCCTTGGACAGCTAGTAAGATGGCCCAACAAGAATATATAAAACATATTTAAAAAATAAAGTTTATTTTTTATTTGAATACATTAATTATATGATATATTTATATGTGGCCCAAAACAATTCCTCTTCACTCAATGTGCCCAGGCAAGCCAAAAGTTTGGACACCCATGCCCTAGAACATACCATGGCATCTCCTGAGCTTGTGCTGTTCAATCAAAGTTTTCACTTTTTTAACCAGTTCCTCTCTAGTGTTTTCTAGATGCCTTCTTTCTATCTTAGCATGTTGTAGCTGTTTATTTAATTCACTGCCTGAGGAAGAAGAAATCCCATATTTATTTTTATTTGCAAAAATTAATAATAAGAACACTTCTAAATAAGCAGTTTCAAAGCCCAAAATTAAAGTAATAATGTGCCATTCACCTATAGATCAATGCAGGATTGATTCACAAAAATGAAATGAACTCAACCAAAAGAAAATTTAATGATTGGTGCTGGATTGAAATATCTGGGTATTCTCATTTGAAGCAATTATATGGCATGTGGGAGTTACATAAACAGATTATTCAGGAAGAAGAATTACAGTGCCCAAACCATTGTACTATACTCTTATCAAGAATTTCTTCCCATATTTTGAATCGTGAATTAAAAATGACAGCTTTAACTGTTGACAGCTTCAAGAACAAATGTGGCAGAACATTGGAAAAGATAATTTTAACCAAAAGAACAGCTCCCTTATCTCCAGATATAAACCTTTAGAATACGATTTCTAGCACGTAAACAGAAACTAGCAATAATCTTAAATATTCAGTGTATAGATATCTGAATTGTGATCAGCATTTGGGGACACAACTGGAAATATTAGCCTTTTTATAATGCTTTTAATTTATACATAGTTATTCTTTAGTTTTCTCCTATTTTCTGTCTTTTTTATTTCTAATTTTTTAACAATAAAACATGTTTAAGAAAACAAAATAAGTGTACCTAAATGCATACCTCTATAACTAAACTGTGAACAAAGGAATGGAGACTTGAAAAGCACTTTCAAAAGATGCCTACCTAAATTGATAACATTAATAATATTCTTTGATCATTAGAATGTCTTTTGCACAATCTCTCTCTGAAGATATAACATTTATTTTTGAACAAAAGTAATAACAATTATGTTAAGAGCCATTCCTAGAAACCTATGCTGATCTTACACAGATAATGATCTATCTGGTCTAGTAGTTAAGGCATCTTAAGACTACAAACTGGGAGGTTGTGGTTCTGGTCCCGCTGGCTGGTTGACCTTGGGCCAGTCATTCTTTCTCGGCTCAACTCACCTCACAAGGTGGTTGTTATGGGAAAAATAGGAGGAGGAAGGCATATTGGATATGTTCACCACCTTGAGTTGTTTGTAAAAATAATAAAAGGTGGGATATAATAAATGACACAAGGAATGCAAAATGCCATTCACTCACAAGAGGTAATTATCGTTAGGCTTGGAGGAGAAGACATCAACTTCAGGGAGAAAAACAAACATCCCAGTTAATGGTGATTATTGTCAGTAGATGCAAAATGAGAATCAATTGGTGGGGGGAAGGAAGAGAGAGAAAGGACGACTACTGAGTAGATGGAAAGGAATGTGTCCAATCCTGAATAGAAGCACTCCAGATAATGTGCTTTTTAGGGCTATCTTATGTGGGCTTCAAAGGTTCACGGAACCGCAAGATGGCAGCAAACCCTTTGCCATCTAGTTCCCATCAAAACTTTGCACTCCAGTGTCATAGCCCTATACTTAATAGATGATGGAGGTAAAGGCTAGACAAAGTCTACAGCTGTCAAAAATTCCTGTTTATGCTTTTCCAGAAGGCACATAGACAATGAGAAGGTGTGAATTACACTATCAGAATTGCTGTCTTAAGGAAACTGTTGACAATCACAAATGACCTTTTAGAGTTTTTTAGAGTTGTTTAGGAGACATGTGAATACACACCACTGCCTTGCCTTCAAGCAAACCTGATCCCTCCTTTCAAAGGAAGGGGGCACAATCCCTACCATCCCTGCTTTCGTCAAACCCCTAACCTCGCAAGAAGTCTTGGACAGATTTCCTCACCTTCTGTTGGAAAACCTTTATGAGGAAGTTGAGCTCTATTTACTGAGACAGCCAGAAGAGGTGGAGTAGGTGGGGAAAGATACAGACTGGGATATGTAGAGTCATTTAGGTTATTCCCATCAGCCTAGGATCAAATAAAAATGTATCAGTGTTCAGTGTTATTTATAGGATATAAGAAGTGGGAGAGGAAAACTGGATTTGGTTCTGAAGAAAAGGTTGCAGCTCTCTCTTTCACTCAAGATTCCTTCTAAATGTTTCTCTCTATCCTCTTCAGAACAACTTGTGAAAAGATGTTGATGCCAATAAAACTTGCGGGGGAACTTGGGCATATTTCAAAGCATGAACAAAGTCTGGGTGGGCTACAGGCATAAATGTGGTGTCATGGTGGCTTACAGCACATCCCCAGAATATAAAACATAAAATAAGCTAAAAAGGCATTTTAGAGATAATACACTGAATAAATACTAAGATGCCCAAATAACAGTACAAAGATGATTAGAAAAAGTTTTTTTCAAAGAAATCACAGCAGCAGGCACTTTACTGATAACAATTATGATAAGTTTTCCCAGTATAATTTTTTAAAATAAATTCTAAGATCATGCAGGGCCAGCTGTAAACGAAGACTGGATAGCCATTGGCCTAGAGGTGCCAAATTTTAGGGGGTGCCAAGATTACCAAAAAAAAAAAAAAAACCACACCAAAAATAAAACACACAATAAAAAACCAAATGCAGTAATGGTGCAATCTGTGAGCCAGCACACCTGCTCAAAAGTTAAATATAATCTTGCAGAATTATTGTCATATGACAATAATTAATAAAATTATTTCCTATGTAAATAGAGTGAAAATGTCCAAGAAAAGGAAAAAATGTTAGGGGCTGAAAAGCATACATGTAAAGCTCACAAACTCAAAGAAAAAAAAAGGAAATAAGAGGAGACTTTTTTGAACTTCCTAACGAAATCAGAAGATATACCAAACCATAGGAGGCATTAAAAATGACTCTTGCCTACCTAGAGTGCCAAAAAGACTAGAGCTGGCTCTGAGATCATTTAGAGTTTCTTGAGTTATAGCAAATCTTTTCATGTGAATCATCTTTCAAATGTTAAGAGGGCCTAATCTACTTCATACTCTGAATACAGTCCAAAGCAGTTTTGTTTTTTCTGGGCAAACAGGCATAGGTCTATTCTGCACTTATCTGATACTTTATCTGCATATAGATAATATTATACATCTCTATTGCATTAGATATAGGGAAAAATGTAGAATACTCATTTCTTGTAATATATGTCCTAGTTTGTCCTACTTCAAAAACACTGATTTCAAATCAGTTCAGAAATTGGATAGATATAAAAATGATTATTAACAAGAGTTGTATGTAACTCTTTTGCTTAAATGTTAATAGTCAAAATTAATTCAGCCCAAATGACAGCAATGTGTTAACAATCCATTTTAATCAACTCAGTTGTGCTAGACTTCTCTGCAGAATCTCTGGGAACATACCTGATTATTCTGCACATTGCGAGGGTCAGCAACGGTCTTGGTAATTCCAGGATGTTGTTGGCTAAAGATGAAATCAAAGTACTTTGTAACAACTACATTAGAAATAAATCTCTGATTAAACTTGTTGGGATTATAAATTGCTTTGAGTTACTACTCTTAAAAATCAGATAGTAAAATCAGAATGCTTTTTGGTGTCAAACTGAATTAAGAGCAAGTATTCCAAAGGTGCATTATCCCCAAGTTTCAAAGGGCTCCATAATCTCCCAAGACTTGAAATGGACGACTAACATTAGTAGCATTATTAAAAAGGAAGAGGATGTACTTCCTACGTCAGCTCAAGTTCAACCTGCCTCAAGAGCTGCTGATAAAGTTTTACAGAGGAATCACTGAGTCAGTCCTTTGTACCTCTATAACTGACTGGTTTGGTGCAGTTTGATCGCTATAGTGAAAGAATTCTAAATTAACCCAAAAGTTCTGTTTAATACATACTTATCAATATATTGTAGTTCTAATTGTACACTTTCCTATGTTTCCTTTTCTATCAGCTGCACATTTTGGATGCACATTTTCCTGTTGAATACATAATTTCATTTATTTGTTTATGTCATTATTTAATCTGCTGTAGTCTTCCAAATAACTGAGAGCTGCTATACAGGAGTCAAATTCCTTAAGTGTCTAAACTTAAACATGCTTGGTCAATAAAGTATCTGAATCTCACAGACAGGAAATTAAGTCTAGATGAACAAGTTCACATGGTTAATTATATTTATCTGAAAGTTAATTAAAGAATTAGCTTTTTCCATTATTCAATATGTTAGAAGTTCTTAATGTGGCTTCCCTGGCTGATATTTAATACTGCCAGCAAAAATAATATATATTTCCTTACCTCCTCTTCTTGGGTGAGTATTTCATATCTTGGTCTTCCAAGAATTCTGGGATTCTAGAATCGGTAATATGCCTTCCAATTCCAATTCCTGTTAAATTCCCTTCACTTTCTGTATTTGTGTTCAATATGAGAGAAACCTCTTCTGTATCAAAGTTCAAAATATTGTTGTCTCACACAAACTTATGCACACACACATGCATGTACACATGGAGAGGAATATGAAACTTTTACTTCTGTCAATTGCCAGCTAACAGCCATAATATAGAGCAAAATTGGCTACTTTCTGGTAGTCATCAAAACAAAAATACCTCCCATGATTTGAATAAATGAAAATTTTGCAAAATTTTCTGAAGCTTTTGTAGAAGTTAAGATCTCAACAGATTCATATTATCCACACCTAGATATGAAGGATCACAAACTTACTATAGTTGTATATGTTCCTTTTATTACATCAATTGTTGTTAGGTTCTCTGTCACTCTATCCCTAGTTTGTTGTGGCATGAATCCAGCTACTATGGTTAGTTCTAAACCTAAAACCATAGGCACCACCCCACTTCAAAACACAATCTCAACTCATAGATCAAAAGTTTAATCATATTTTGCTCAGTTTTGATAACACTGCAAGCAATGGTTGGAGTAGAGAGAACTGGCATTTAAAGGATAGAGCAAAGATGAAAAACTCAAGGAATGATGAATGGTAGATTAACTCAATGTAGTTTAGTTGAAATGGCACATAAAATTAACACTGAGTATGAATCTGATCTCACAACCTGGTGTGAGATGGGATCTTATAGTCCTTCCAAAGAACATCTACCAACTGCAGTGCACTTACCCATCTGAAGTAAAAACTGAAAATTATTGAAGTACATAAAAGCACTAGAACACTGATATGAAAATAGTTTTCAACCACAATCTAAGTACAAGAGATAATCCTGAGACAAAGAAGTGTTAAGAACAAGTAGAAAAAGCAAGCAATATGTTTTCATAAAAAGAGTCCAGCTCTGCAGTCCAGAAGGATACAAAAAGCAGGAAATGGGATGCAGGCTGGATCTAAGCCATCAGTTTACTATTTCCTGGATTGTGTTTTCCTCATTTATACCACTGTCATCTACAAAATCAATTTCTTTCAATCATATCAAGAACAGAAGTGGTCACTTCAAGTTTCAGTTTTGGTCTCATCTTAAGGACATTGACAGTAAATAGATTTCCAGTAAAGCCATCCTCATATGACACCTGGATCTATTCCACAATTCATTTGAAGAATTTATTGCAATCAACATATTAATGAAATGTTCTTAGATTTGAAATGTCAGTATTATGTGTTATCTATCTATCCTTGGGTCTTAGAAATGCCAGCTTCTCACAGAAAGTGAACATTAGGACAACAGAAGACAAAGCTATAATTGAATACATTCCTCACATAGGTAACTGCAGATATACATCCAAATAAAAATTATACACAATACTTAGTGCAATAAAATATACCTTTTGTCTTCTGTGGGGTATAATTTAATGGAAACTGGTTGTTTTCCTCTTTTTCATGGTTCTGATCTATCTTTGGAGATGTTAGTGTCTTTTCATCTTTTCCTGGAATATTATGCTTTTCTGGGGTTGGGCTGAGACTCTGCTTATGATGAATTTTTACTGATGCCAATTTTTTTGCATGGTGCTGTTTTGAAGAACTTGATGATGGAACAGGTTCTGTTTTGTTGATGTTACAATTAATTTTGTCTGAAAATGATATGATACTGAGATATATAGATTGACATAGACAGTATTGTATACTTCAGAATACTGTACAATATTAGACTTAACATATCATTTTGATTTTATAACATGAAATCAATTTATTCTGTAATGTGTGTGTATTTATAATAAAATATTAAAAATTAATGAAATAATTAGTAATAATAACTCACTAACTTATGACTTTAACTTCACCTAAGAAAAAAGGAATATAATTTTTAAAGTAAAGGAGACATGATATTGATAAAACACTTTTTAAATATCCTATTTTCTAGTATATATATGAGAGAGATAAAACAATCAGATCAGATTAACAGACAATAAGACCAAAGGGCAAGTGAATCTAAGATGTTTTTGTAACATAACACAGATGTTGGGTGCTGCCATAAATTTATTTATTTAGTTATTAAATTATATGCCGCCAAAATCTGAAGACTTATATAATTATAAATTATATAAACCATAAGGCAATCCAAAAGTCCCATCATTCAATTTTTGACATGTAGCTAGAAAATCCTTAGGTACCAAAGGCTCCATGAACTCATCTTAATCAATTATCTATATATGGAACAAAACAGAAGTAGAAATTTGGGAACTGAAACAAAGAAAGCAGAACAGAAAATTTCGCTACAGATTTAATAACAAAACTAGATAATTTTTTGTTCAAAAATGATTCTTCTTCTGATTAATGCAAAATAATATTACCTTATTTATAAGTTGACTTTTATAGCCTTCCATTTAAATTCTAAAGTCTTACCTTTCCTTTGTTGTGAACTGCTTTTTTCTTGAATACCTTCATTCTTATCTTGCTCAGAGCTTTGCTTTTTATGTAGAACAGGAGTTGTTTCCTTTTCATTCCACTCCCAAAATTCAGTTTTTTCCTGAGTTTGACAGAGATTATTTTTGAAGGAGCTATCCAATAATGTTGGGTTTTGATCAACATCAGGATTTGGAGAAATTAAACTCCGTGGTCTTTCATATGATGCACTGGTCAGCACAGATTCTGGATTATTATGTTGTTTTTCTGGAGTTGATGATGAAGATGAATAAATACTTTCTATTCCTGGTAACAAATACAGTTCTGGATGAAATGCCTACAATGTGGAACACGACAGAAAATAAACTAAGAATTAAGAAATTTAGCTTAGTTCTGAAAATTGAAATAAGAATTTACCATACATACATATGGAGGAGCAAATGATTTGAGCTTCAGTTCCGTCTCTTGTTTTGCTTTCACCTTGGAATATTACAACAAAGGCATTATTATCCAAATGCTTTCAATCTTCCCATCACCTTTATTTATAGAAATTGGGTGAAATTCCAATTTGAACGTTTGCAGTTGTAAGTCGAAGATTACCTGTATATTCATAGGCATAAAGCATTAACAGTAACTAGTTTTAATATCAGGAGTTTAAAATGTGATTTTAAGTGGGGTTTGAATATTGGTTAGTATCAACTCTAATTAACACTAGCTGTAATTAACATCAGTGAAGATGCAGCACTACGTTATTAAACAGAAACTTCTCTGTTCATAAGGCTAACTGCTGATTTACAGGTTAGTGAGTTATTGAAACTAGAGACAACAGATTAAATATTATTTCAGCCTTATGCAATTTGGCATCTTCCAGATGAATGGAGTTAATGTGTTGTAGTAATTAATGTGGATTTTGAATAGGGAGAACTATAGTCTAGTCCACTTTCAGACATCGAAACCTCCTGAGTGACTTTGGGTCAATTACTCTTTCTCAGCCTATCTACATGGGATTGTTGTTATGGAGAAAACAGGAGGTTTTATATATCCTACTTCAAGCTATTGAATGTAAATCTAACCAATCAATGAATTCCCAGGACTTTTTGGCCAATATAATCATTAGAAATGTGCAGTGCTTTGAACCTGATCCTACAAATGTATTTCAGAGCATGTGGAGGTCAATGTGCAACTTTTTAAACACACTGTATATTTTCTCAGGATCGTGTATAAAAGATATGGCAATTTCAAGAGTTGTAGACTGCTGCTACGTTTCACCCCCATGCGCTCCAAAGTACCTTCTTGGAATCAAATCCAAAGCACTGTAAAGCTGTAACGATTATTCCTGAGAAGCTTGAGATGGTTGGTGCCCATGTTGGAATAGGTTTTATTACTGCTACTGCAGTGAAGTAGATTGCAACTGGATTCCCCTTCTCATATAATCCAACGCCTACCAGCAACCAGCTGGTGATACAAGCATCCTAGTGTAGCAGTTTGGTGCTTGCTTTAAAATTGTTACTATAAATAATACATGCCATTGTGAGACAGATGAAAATTTAGTCAAAGCAGCGAGTGAAAAGGAGAAATATGTCTTGAATATGATTTGCGATGGCCATTTTACTAACTGTTACCCGGACAGCCACCTTAGTCAGATTTTTCAAATAGGCTTTCAAGAGGGATCCATAAAATGTAATTGCATATTTATTATTCATACAGGGTAATTTAAAAAGCACATGGAAGTTTGGGTAGTTCAAGGAATCATGGCATATTTCCCACAGCAGACAACAAAAAGAACCAGCAAAAAGACAACTGTGGCAGTAAACATAGCAAAAGCAACCCAAATGTCCTTATCAATGAGAGCTCTAGGAACTCAGAAGAGACCATTATTTAACTATTTAGTTTCAGAATCATTACCCATCACTGCATTGATAATTAAAATCAAAACATAGCCTATGTGGTCTTACGATTCTCTGCATTCTTAAAATCTTAATTTGAGTGAGTTCTTAGTTTAATTCATTCAATATCTATGCCACCCAATCCCCAGCGACTCTTGCTATCAAAAGCTTAAATAATCTTTCAGCCTCTTTTATATACTTATGAAAATTTGTACTATTCATGGAAAAGAAGCCTTTTAAAAAAGAACAAATCTTTTGGTCACTTTTCATTTCCTTTGAAATTCTCATTTCCATGTTCTCATTTCCAGTGAGAACATTGATGAAATGCTCTAGGAATTTATGTTATGCAGCCTAATAGAATTTTAACATTTAAGTTGTGATACTCATTGTGAGGCCTTATGTACTGTTCTATCCCCAAGCGGTAGTTTCATCAGGCTTGTTCTGAAACTCCTTTTCAAACTTATTTCATTATTTTAAAACATTATTTCATTATTGAATATAGATATTTGACGTACAGTGAAAAGGACTGTCATTTGGAAAACCCCCATCCCTTAACACATATGTGATTTCTGATCCATTAGCAAAGAAATACGCTGCACCATAGCTAGATTATTTAAAAATATATTGGCTTCTCCATTCCTACTGCTCCTTTGTTGTGTAGCTTCATTTTGAAATGATTATTTTCCACACGATTATTACAGGCAACACAAGGATATAAATATCCAAATAATTTAACTAAAGGAAAGGACATACATTTATATGATAGTTAGCAACTGCCTGTGGACATACTGCTCCATGAAACTCATGCAGACATGTCACTTGCTGGCAATATTAGTTTCAAATCTCTTTTAAAAGAAGTCTACAGTATAGTTTATAAAATGTATTCATTGTCTCACACAGTATTACCCAGAAATCATTTTGCCAATATGATTACTTTTGTCCCTGGGTGAGATCCTTGGATACATATGTTGATAATCCTGTAGGACAGGGGTGTCCAACCTTGGTGATGTTAAGATGTGTGGATTTCAACTCCAAGAATTCCTCTGCCACCTATGCTATGCTGGCTGAGGAATTCTGGAAGTTGAAGTCCACACATCTTAAAGTTGCCAAGGGTAGACATACTTGCTGTAGCAAGCAAGTATGGAAGAAACATAAAGTAACTTACCACCACAAGTTTCTCTCCAATACATTTTAGAAAGATATACTTATCTACAACTGCATCTTCACCTAGGTACTCCCCAAGGTGTTCTCTTAATGTTTTCAATGTCATATGAGGCGACACCCTAGAACATCAGATTTTACTCCTGCATTAATATGGAATATATCATAATGCACATACTATATAGTATTTCATTTTGAAGATGTGGGAATATAAAGTGAATAAAACATATATAGAAGGCACTTGAATGAGATACAGTTAAAACTGTGACATAACCCCTCTTATAAAATTGGTTCTTTTAGCATCATTCAAGATTGCAGGGCAATTTCATTCAATCTTGTTTCATACTGAAATAATGAAAAGATAGACAATCTAAAATATAAAACAGTGCAGGGCATAATGAAGTACAATACGCTTTCGATGCACACTTGTTTGCTTAGTGCTGTCACCCACACT
>JANHZU010010526.1:294607-321812 GCA_032468055.1 Acrochordus granulatus | reverse complement strand
TCTATTTTAATATTCCTGGATTATGTCAATTGCCTACCTAAATTTCAATCTGTCTGGGAGTTTGGGTGCAGAATAGAGACAGCTTTGGTCTCATACCAGAAAACTGACAAAGTATCCCAACTGGTTTTCATGGAATGCTTAGCAACTTTCAATACCATGACACATTTTATGGGATTAGCCACTCCATATATTGGATGTTTGATTATATCAGAACCAATATCCTTTGGTTTGTACTGTATATGGTATATATACAAGAACCCCAAGTCTCTAGTATCTTCCTTCCAAACGAATCAACCCTAACTAAGTCTAACATCTGTATGACTTCCATATGGGGCAAACATATTACAAAGCTATTACTGTGGATAAAATAGAGTTCAAATGAGATGAGACAGGTGCCATTGTTTTTTCCATGTGAAGTACTGTTTCTCCTAATCATATTGTAGTGTGATCTGGATTGAATGGAATACTTAAGAGGTGAAAAAAAATAGCTGAATTAATGACTGATCAGAACACATCTATAGTCGTATAATTTAAATGAATATCTCTATGTTAAGTGAAATATAATTTAAAGTAATGGAAGCAGAATATTGAAAAAGAAATCTACTTGAATCCGAAAATGCAGTGGAATAGTTAAATGAAATCTAGTATGAATCCTCCTTAATGTTAGTGACTATAAAAAAAGCATACTACTCAACAGTATTCAGGAATAATAATTTGGTTATACTATTAATTCAGTATAACATTGCAAGGTAAGCGAACATTTTACAAACTGCTCTTCTATTATTATGGAGCAAATCTTTGGCATCAATTTTTTCTAATGTATCTCTATTGCATAGATGTACTCTGAGTATATGATTGATGACATGAAAGTACTCTATAGGAGTTATATTTAGAGCAAGGCAAGAATTATATTACATTTAAAGATTCTATGTTGGATGAAACTGTCCTATGCAGTACAAATAAAATAGAGGGATGGAAAAGCTGTTTAATGACAAAATAGTAGAAATGAGAAATAATATAATAAATGTAACTGTTTGATTTAAATCTCTTGGTAAATGTTAAGTTTCAAAGCACACAGTTTGATGCTTATATGAGAAAGAACAGTAAAAATGCATGGTTTAGGTTGCATGAAGGAAGACTACAGGATAATCAGTGCCATGGAGAATAATTTATTATAATTTCCTAATAAACATAGAAAAATATTTTGTTAATATGAAAAAAATCCCCTTTAATTATACAATTAATGAAGTAGAAAAAATAAAGTATGAACCATCCAACTCTCTGTGCCTCTTAAATTCCTAATAGTATGAAGTTCCACAGATGCAGGTTATTAAGAAAAATATATATTAATAATTGATAATAAGTTTACTTAATCCTTCAGGTTTCCCATGTCCAAAGTATGCAGTGCTTTCAACTTAGAACCACTCTCTCACTTGTGGGTTCTTACTAGCAATCAAATAGTTTGAGTTAGAATTGATGCATATGTCCTCCTGAAAGCTGTACAAGCAATTAACTGTTGCATTTAGAATTCTCTGAAATTTCAGACATATATACATCACGTAGTATCCAAATGAGACTGGACTACTTTCCATCCCTAATGAAGTGATACTACTGCTGCCTGCTCTGTCACTGTTCAGATGTGATTGTAGTGCATCTCTCTAAAGGAGGTGCAGACTTTCCTGAGATGAACCATTCCTAAATATGTCTTTTGTTATTTAAGCAAACTATATCACTGAACTATTATTTTGGTAATATTCAGAAGAAGACACAGAAAGAGATAAAAGCTCCACCCTTCCATTCATACAATATTTAAAAATATGTTTTCCTTAGAACTGAAACTGATATCAGTAGAATTTTTATTACCTGTATTCAGGTCCATTATCAGGGGTAGGAAATCTGTGAACAAGGGATTAATGAACACCAGCTCCAAGAATTCATTCACTGGCCATGCTAGCTGGAAGTATTGCAAACTACAGTTCAACTACATTAGAACTATCATACATTCTGTATTCCTTATCAACTCAGATACTTTATTAGCCAAGTATGGTTAGACACACAAGGAATTTGAGTCTGGTACAGCAGCTCTCAGTATTTGCAAGACAACAGTATAATACATACCAATGTTAGTTGTTTCATAAGTGTGCAGTTAAATAGAAAGGAAGCCTTATAAAGTGTAGAATTAATAAGTATGTATACACATTAGACAGAACCTCTGGGTTCATTTAGAATTCTTTACCTTCTGTTCTATCATGTAACATAGTCATATATCATTAGTCAAGGATTCATTTGAATGATTGCACAGGGGAAAAAACTGTTCTTCTGTCTGGTGGTTTTGGTATGCAGCACCCTGTAGTCCCTACCAGAGGGAAGAGGTTCAAACAAGTTATGTTCAGGGTGAGAGGGGTCTGCAGATATCTTCTCCACCCTTTTCTTGACCCTCACAGTATATAGGTCTTTTATGGAGGGCAGGTTAGCTGCAAGTATTCTTTCTGCAATCTTGACTATATGTTGGAGTCTGTACCTGTCCTGTATGGTTGCTGCACCAAATCAGACAGTAATAGATGTACAAAGGACAGACTCAATGATTCCTTTGTAGAACTGTATCAGCAGCTCTTGAGGCAGGTTGAACTTCTTGAGCTGATGTAGGAAGTAGATCATTTGATCTGCCTAAATAATGGTGTTGATGTTAGCTGCCCATTTTAAGTCTTGGAAGATTATAGAGCCTAGAAACTTGAAAGACTATACTACTGTGATGCTGAGTATGGTAAGGGAGGACAAAATAGTAGAACTATTTTATACACACATACATATGTATTGTATCTAGGTGTTTACTACATAATTTCCTTATTTAATATTACATTAGGAAAACATAGTTTTGATATTCCTGAGAAGATATTCCTCTCTAGTATGCATATTTGTATTGTAGCTACTGCTAGTAGTGCTGAATCTCACCTAGTAATAGGGCAGCTGGTCACAGTGCTCCAGTGCTGAACCCAACACTTTTGACATTCTGTTGCTAATAGCCTTTTGGTTCTAGTAGTCAAAGAACGCCAGAATCATTTCAGTGTAGTAGCAAGTGCAACCATATTAACTGAATTATTTCTGACTAGAAGATAGTGATCCTGTGCTTAAAGTTTAAATAATCCCAAATAAGAGAACAAGCTGTAAAACCAATTGTTCTTGCAGTCTGAATGGAAAAATGCTATAGTAATCAACTGAGTAAAAACTATAAAATCTTGACCACTGCCTATGTATATAACCAAATAAAAATACTTTCAAATATTATTTTATTATAGTTTAAAATTAGCCAATATATAACTTCCATTATTGACAATAAGAAAGGATCAGAAGTAGAAATTAACAAGTTTCTTTACATATTTTTATTCTTATCAACCAATAGCAGAAAATATTGAAAGATCACACACTGAATATAACATTTATCAATGGTTATTATGATCCATTGTTTCTCACCTCTGATGTGCGTGGTCTGGTTTGTTTGGACAGCATATTTCTTGATTTCTTTTCTGATTTATACAGAATTCAGGATAACAGTTGTTTTTTAAATCACATATTTTAATCCAAGCACTATTTAACACTGTAAGGATAAGTCCTGTAGGTATTTAAGATGTAATATTCCACATTTTAGAATTATTTCCATGTCCTGCAAATGTTGAATACAAAACAGGGATAGCTTTAGGGTAGGAAGACTTCCATGTTAACCTGAAAATTAACTGAAAGGATCCAAACATTTGCAAATACAGGAGCTGAATCACCTTTGAAGTGACCACTCCCTCTGTGTAAATAAAATCACCTTAGTAACGTAATGAAATACATGGCCAGGACTGTGCACCTGCAATTTGCTGTAGTAATTCAAGTCTGCTTAACTTATATTATTTACATGTGTTTCAGCAAGTATTTCATTAACTTGGGCAGTGCAATTTAGGAAATGAAAAGCATTAATCAGAAGTCTATGTATACACTCAGTAATATGAAGAATTACGGGTAAGACTGCTTGATTTCCTATTCTTTCCCTTCAACAGCAGCAGTAATTATACCTGTTTTATTTCACACAGACTAAAATGGGACTTATATCTACCTTAGACCAGTATCCTTGACCAGACAGGAATGAATATCAACCAATGTGCTCAGCATGTATTTATTAATATCCCACCAGAGTCCTGCAGGACTCGTAACAGATTATAAGAATACAACAATGATTAAAACAGCCACGGTCAGCATTTTGTTTGTATCCTCTTTTTATTATTTTTACAGATAACTCAAAGTGGTGAACATACCTAATAATTCTTCCTCCTCCCATTTTCTCCACAACAGCCACTCTGTGAGTAACTTGGGCTGAGAAAGAGTGACTGGCCCAAAGTCATCCAGCTGGCTTTCATGGCTAAAGCAGGACCTACAAGTCATAGTCTCCAGGTTTCTAGCCTGGTGCCTTAACTACCTGACCAAACTGGCTCTCTATATTATTATTTTATATGGTTTTAGGGCTATATGCATACATAGATTCCTAGAAACATTTAGAGTAAACTAAAACCTTAAATACTCTCTGGAAGAACTTTCTTTTCAATTGGTTCCAGAAAGCAGTTTGGGGAGGAACTTAATCGCCATAGGAGGCCATTCTAGAGGACTGGTGCTGCTACTGGAAGCCTTGCGACCCTGAGCCTTGCCTCCCACATCACCACATGAAAGTGGGAATCTACCAGCTGTTTATCCAATAAGACTGAATTAATGAGGCGAATTCTAGTGGACGAATAGAGTCCTGAAAATAACTTGATGCTCAGTTTCACCAGGGCCCACAGGTCAAGGTTTCCCCTGCTAGTTGTGGCCGACTCTGGGGGGCAGTGCTCACCTCCAAGCCACAACTGAGGGAGCCAGTGTTTGTCCGAAGATGCTTCTGTGGTCATGTGACTGACATGGCTATATGCCAAGGTGCATGGAACACTGTTACCTTTCCCACTGAAGGTATCTGTATTTTTACATGCTTCTGAACTGCTAGGTTGGCAGGAGCTGGGGCAACCCTGATACGCAGCAGTGCTTGGGTCTCAAACTTGAACTGCTGACCTTCTGGCTGCAAGCCCAGCATTTTAACTACTTGTACCACCACGTGCCCTTTTTCACAAGTTAGGACCAGCACTTTAAATTGCATTGGAAGTCTATGGGAAGAGAGTGCATGGGCTTCTCTACTTAACTAGTTTTTAAAGACAGCCCTGTGTAGAGCACATTGCAAAATACAGTGGGCAGTAATGAGGACATAAATTACTGTAGCAAGCTCCTTTGCATACCAGCCATGGCTAGACAAAAGTCCCTAGCCATAGCTTCCATCTGATGAAGGCCTTGGAAAAGACATTTGAAAGTTCTTTTGTGCCTATATCTACAAAGATCAGAACAGTGCAAGCCATGGTATTCCTTATGACACTCTATGGAAGCAAGTGTTACAGAAGAATATGATAAAGACAGTATTGATGATTTTGAGCTTTGGTGTTAGAGAAGATTTCTGAGAACACTGTGGACAGCCTATAAAATAATTCAATGGATCATCAAACAAATTAAGTCAGAGTTCTCACTGAGACACAAATGACAGGATGGAATTATCCTACTTTGGACACATTATGTGAAGACCTAATTTAGAGAAGGCCACGATGTTGGGAAAGGTGGAAGGAAAGAGACCATTAGCAGTATTGGTATACCATTAGAAGATCAGGTTAGGAACATTATTATTTCTTGTGTGGAAGATTCACCTCTCATTTCAGTAAAAAACTCTAAAGGGTAAAAATACAAATATATATAAAATGTAAAATCAAAAATATTATAAACATATATCTAGATTGCTTAAAGAACAATCACTTCAAGGCATCTGAACATCTGAAGCCTTGAAGATAAGACAGCCAGTTAATCTTAGCAATCTCTGGGCTATATCACATCACATTTTACTATAATTATGCTTCAAGGCATGAGCACAAAAGGAATTCTTCAGGACCCTATGATAAAGAAGTTTGGTCCTATCATCAAGATTTGCCAGAGAAGTACAGAAGAAATAAGGAGGTCCAAGTGCCAAGTTTTACAAAAATTAGGGACAGATCGATATGGAAGGAAATCTGTGTGGTTAGTAAGAGTGAACACCAACTTGATAGAACATAAGCTGATATCAGAAGTCGTAATAAAAGTTGATAAGATAAGTGAGTAGGAGTCTGCAATGGCATTCATATCCAGCCTGTAGACCTTTTCACAGTCATCTGACTGGTTGTTGAAAAGCCAAAATGTTCAATTAGATCAGCCTTTTAGTATGATTTAGTATGCTTCAGCTTGATTTAGTATGATTTAATATGGCATAGCTTCTTCTTGATGCAAATGACATATAGGCTAGATTTGCTGTCCTAGCCATAACTTAACTATAATCTTCTGATTAAACCTTAATTACCTGGGTTTGTACAACACACCTAAGCTATTTAGGTATTTTACTAGCTCCATGGCTACATTTCATTTATGCAATACACAGTAAGTCAAAGCCAACTCCATCATGATTTAGCATGCTACAAATTTGTTTTAAAGCCTGAAATGAATAAGTTTGCAATCTACTGACATAATATATTCCTTGTCACACACAAGTTTTCTTCATTTTGAAAATGCAATTTAGGTCAGCAGCAATCATGTTTTGTTAATACAGTTGTGAATTGTTTTTGTTACTGCCATTCCTGTCAGTTAAATAATTGTTGAACCATTTGTTTTCTCTAGTAAATACAGAGGTGCATTACTTGGTACTCGGAAGGACTAAATTCCAGCATGCAAGGCTATTAAAGCTGCCACTTAAATCTTGAATGTATGAAAAAAAGTGTACAATTAAGGTTACATGCTTACTTTCACATAAACTGCACAAGCGTACATTGGGCTTTGGGAATGAAATCGATCATAAGGTAGCGTTAAGCCCTGGCATTGATAACTTTTTTCATTTGAAATTGAGAAAAGTTCAAGCATTTTGCACTTAAAAAAAAGTGTGCGGGCCGAATGGAGGGAAGGGGAAAAAATTGAACTTATTTCTTGAAGTTGTTTCTCACTGATATATCTGGAGTTTGCCTTTCCCAAAACCTAAGGCAGTCTTCACCACGAAGGGAGGAGAAAGACATTTGGTAGAGTAAATTACCAGATCGGTAAAATCTGGTTTCGGCTTCTTCCGTGAGAGTGACCGAAGGCGGAAGGATGCGCGACGCTTACGTTACTAGGAGCCGCTCTCCTGCCGGGGCGGCGCGACGGCTTCGCTCTCCTCCAGCCCGACAGCCGTTGAAAGCCGCGGGAGGCAGAAAATCGGGAATGCGAGGGTGGGGAGAATCGGACGGAGGAGACCAAATATTCCGGTTCCGTTTTATGGTGAAGCTCAGCGACGCGTCTCCCCTCCCCCTCCCCCAATGGGCGGCAGGGAAGAGGCGGGTCTGCGCGCGGCGTGCTCAGCCTCTTCTCCGGCGGATAAAGCGTTTATTTAAATATTTAATTTAAGTTAGAAACTGTTTTCTCTCTCTCGGAACAGGCCGAGGCCCGTTGGAAACGGAAGCGCAGAAACCGCGTGAAACCATCGGAGAAAGTGTTTGCAGCGGCAACGGACTGTCCCCGCCCTTGCATCTCCCCGGCTGGGGGCGGAACTCTGCGGCTCTGAAAGCTGGGGCAGTTCCCCCGCAGCCGAGACCCGCTTTTGCAGATTATCCGCGACGATCCGAGATCGGTCGGGATATCTGTCCGGCCCCAAATCCCAAAGCTCCGCACTGCATTTAGACACGCTTCTCCAGGATTCTCGGCCCCAGCCCAGCGCTCGGTCGCAAGTGCGAAACTGAGCCGATTTATTGATGCGCAGATGCAACCCCCCCCGCAGCCCAAAGAGGCCGGGAAGAAAAAACATGCGCGGGGAACACGGAACGCTTAAGTGGAGGCCGCTGCTTGAACGTTCATGGACTGCGGTCCTGCCACTGATCCAGCAAAACTCGAGCGGTGAGGGGTATAACGAAGGGAGCCGGCTCCCTGCACGTCTCGCAGCGGCGGTCTCTCAACTGTTGCGGCGAGATAAAGGCGCCGGCGCAGCCACGCTCGGGCGACGCTTCGCGTGACTAACAAAAGCCGAAGAAGGCCTGTTGCGCGGCTGTTCCCCCCACCCCGGTCCCCGCGTGGTGCAGACGTGACTCCTCAACTTCACGACCGCCGCGGCGGGGCAACTCGAGAGCGCCGCTGGAAGCCCCGCCCGCTCAGCTTCGAAACTGGTTTCCAACGGGCAACTTCGACTTCCGCTTCGGGGCAGCGCGCGGCCGAGGTTGCCCAGGGAGCCCGCCAGCGCGCGCCGCGCCCGACTCTCCCCCTCGCGAGTCTACGGGCGGGGGAGTTTCCGGAGCGCCGGGAACTTGGCCGAGAGTTCCGAGAAAGCCCCGCGGCCCGCCTATTGCCAGCAGCCCCAGCAGCGGCGCTTTTACGGGTCCATCGTCGCGCGGACCGAGCGTGGGGGCCATGTCCGGCGCCTCCAACGTCGCCGCCATGAAGAAAGTGGTGCAACAGCTGCGGCTCGAGGCCAGCGTGAGCCGCGTGAAGGTGAGCCCCCGCAGTGGGGCGGAGGCCGTCCGTCCGTCCGTCGGACCGCCTCGGCCGCCATTATCGCACCTCGGGGGGAGAGCGGCGGGGCCGCCTCACAGCGGCTTTGTCCTCGGGCCTGCGAAGGCGCGGAGAGAAGCGCCCCGGGGCTTGTGCAGACTTCCTTTCTTTTAAGGACTTATTGAAGTGTGGCCCTAGGACCTGTGGAGGAGTCGAAGACCCCCTTGCGGGCCCGCGAAATCAGAGTTATTGAAAAATAACGCAGTATTGAAATCGGACAATCTTAAGCGGCAGTAAATGCGTCAGGTTTAATAGCGTAAATAAGGATAAATATCACCCGTACCAACAACAGCTCTCCGTAGTTTTTAAAGGTGGGAAAGGAGCCCGAGAGAGAGAAGGTTAAGCAGCATCGGCCTACGTGACGCCGTTCAACTGAACTCCGGCTCGGCAGCCATTACCACCGCGGGGGCCCCCTCCCAGGCGAGCCAGACTTAGCGAGGTTGTTGTTTGATTTTATCCGGTGCCCTCCCGATGTGTTGAACCAAAGAAGCCCCACGTCCTACTTTCCCTGGGGCGTGGGAGGCGGAGGGAGGGCACCATGTTGCCGAAGTGGGTCCCGGTCGTATCGTCCGATTTTCCTCTTGAATCGAGCGTTACTGATTCTGATACTTTTCCGGTTCGTTCAGGAATTTCTTCATTTTCTAGAGAGTTTGGGATAGTTCTGAAAGGAAGGGCGCAATTTGTCATCTTGATTTTTTCTTCTTCAGAGGAAAAGAATAAACGCCATCTGGCAAACCGACCTTGAGACTCCACCCTTGTTCCAAAATGGGGAGTGAGGCCAGGGAAAGCTGGGGAAGGAAGGAAGAATTCTTTGCTGGGTTTTGTTTTTCAAACCTGATTCAAAACGTACTTGCTTTCTTCATTAATTAGAAGCAATTGATTATAATAATGCTGCTTGCTGATGTAAATTAATTGCTTTTAAAATTTCAGTTGCAACACATTTGCTTTCTTTGTTAATCAGGAACAATTATAATAAAATAATGATGCTTCCTGATCCACATTTAAACACTTGGGACCCTTCAATTCCTGTACAAAAGTTTGGAAGAGCAAAATACAGTAGTTTGACAATAGCTGAACACTGAATTTTAATACTGAAGGTTAGCTTGTTGAGCAGTTACTGAACTTCTAATATACTTTGGCAACTGTCCATATATTCACTTCCTGTTCCATTAAGAGCAGTATGCTTTTGGAAAATATTGCTTCTATTTAGAGAAATTGGAGATATTCATGATACACAACACTGGCAATTGATTTAAAAACTCTGAGGCTGAATCTGGGAAAAGTTTCAGATGTCAAAAACTTTGTAAGATTTTGGGGAGTTCCTCTCATTAACTTTAAAACATAGTCTGGCTGTGAAGAGTTTTGTATGAGGACATGGTATGTATTTGACAATTCCAGTTTCGCGTGTATTGTTGATGGAACAATTTTGGAATATATTTTAGTTCATCTGATACTATACAGCTAGTCCTCGACTTATGACTGTAACTGAGCCTGGAACTAGAGTCATAAGTCATTGTGGGCATAAGTTGAGGCATGTGTCTAGATTTGAAGTTACGACCAATTTTCCCCCCAGCAATCATTAAGTGAATGCAGTGCTCGTTAACAAACCCATTTTCTCCAACAGATATTTTTTGCCAGAAACTGGAAATAAATGTTAGAAACTGGCAAAAAGTTACAAATTGTGGTCACACGATCACAGGACAGTCCAAGTAGCTGTAAAGGTGAATCACTTGCCAAACATCTAAAATGTGATTTCGTGACTGTAGGTGTATGTGCAGCGGTTGTAACTCTGAAAATGGGTTATATGGGTTATAAGTAGCTCTGGGAGGGGTTCCATTGTAACTTAGGGCAGTCATTAAATGACTGGTCATAAGTTGAGGACTATGTTTAGTCATTGGAGGAAAAAAACCTTGTGTTTTTAATTTCTGACTTGCATATTAATATGATTAATATTTAAAGTATAATATTACATTATATAAGTGTGATTTTCTGTTCATAGGTTTCACAAGCTGCAGCTGACCTGAAGCAGTTTTGCCTTCAAAATGCACATCATGATCCTTTATTAACAGGAGTTTCATCAAGTACAAATCCATTCAGACCACAGAAAGTCTGTTCTTTTCTCTGATTTGGTAAGCCACTAGAATGTTTCACTTGTAAATGTTTAAAGTTAACCATAAAAACTTTCTATAAAGCAGGGGTGGTGACCCTTGTATTTGTTGTTGTTTTTTTTAATAATCTCACATAGTTTTGCTTGGTCTCAATTGTAAAAAAAGAAAAGAAATTCTGTTTCTGGAAACAGAAAATAAACACAAATTAAGAGGCTTAGCATTTTAGAAATAATTTTCCCCCACATGCTTCTTTGAAAAACATAGAAAATCACAGCCTGATCTATATTTTCAGAAATATTTCAAAAGGCATTAAGTATCACTTTGTCCAGCCATGTAAAAGTTGCCACCCTTGTCTCAGCTACAGTGGTTCATGATTTATCTTCAAAATATGTTAAATATTTTCCCATAAGTTGATTTTATATAGAGTTTCTGGGAAGTAAGTCCTTCTCTGTTCAGCATGTACTTTCTGTCAGGTGTCAGATTGTTAAGTTTTCACTTAACATTTCTAGTCTTAACAAGTATCTTTTTTATTGAAAAATACATGAGAGATACTTACAGTTTATTACAGTTTTGAATACTGAACTGTAGTCTTTTACAGTAAAGTTTACTGAAAGAGATAAAGAATCCTAAGTGCTTAGCTTGACTTGCAGTGGATATATATCAAATACATACAGGCTTTTTTTTTTAATAAGTGGTTGGTTATTGCATTTGGCAAGGAAGGTTTTTTTTCCTACACCAGTCTAAAGCCCTAGGATTTCTTAATGGTTTCCAGTTCAGGTAATAATCAGGTCCAACTCTTCTTAACTCTTTCAGCATCCATCAGACTTGGCTAGGTGCTGTCACTTGATATATTTATGGAAATAACATAAGACACAGAGTTTTGGAGTTCTGGCTATCCCATTATCTCTGTATTCTTGGGATTGAGATCTGGGGCTTAGCAGCTGCTTTGAACCTAGGACCAGTTGGAGCACTCTGCGTCAAATGATTGCCATTTGCAACTTTCCCTGCCTGTTTTCCTAGAAAGACAATGAGAAAGGTCACAAATCACTGGGGCAATACCCACCCACACAACTTCTCCCAACCCTTCTATTCTTGTGCCAGACACTTGTGTAACCTCCCTTACCTGTGCCTCGTGCACCTCCTCCTACCCTCACCCAATCCATGCTGCATCTCTCGTGCATGCCTTCATACTCTTCCTGACCTGTACTGTGCCTCTTGTGCTACATCCCCATGCACCATCCCAACCTGCACCTCTCACACATACTCTCATCAACCCTCCTTGACCTCTGTCTGTCATGTCTCTGATGCGACCCTTACATTCTTCCTGACCCTATCTTCCTGACCCAGCAGCATCCGCTTATCTGACTGCTGGCCTGGGACTTGGAGTTTCCTGTTGGCTTCCTCATTGACTAGTTGTTGGAAGCTGGAAGGAACTTGACTTACCAAACAACTGTGGGATTCAGTTAACAATAGCAACTGGGACTGCAAATACAAATAAATAAACCCCTTTCCAGTGTGGCTGAACAAAATTGTAACACACCAATAACTTCTAAAATGCATGGAATATGAATTTAAAAAAGTATTCACTTACTGCTGAAAAGGACACTAATTGAAGTGGCATAATCTCCCCTTTGTGGTTTTTAATAAGTCCTTGCTGAATATTCTTATAACATGGAACTACATCTGAGGGCATTCTGATAATACTTCTTTATAGGTTTTGTAAGCCGATTCCCTTATGGCTTTAAAATTATGTGGTCACTACATAAAGACAAAATTTCAAAATATACTCAGCTTGACCTAAACTACCACTGGATAACCAACAAACTAGATAACAAACAAAAAGATGCGGAGAGCATCTGGTTTGCTGGAAAAAAAATCTTGGCTAGTATCTTGATCATCTTTACCATATTGACAGTCTTTGCCTAATTTTTTCCTTGTAGTAAAAATGAATATTTGTACAATGCAAACTGTGGGACAACTCCCCATCTCTTCTTTCTCTCAAATACATGTGCACATGATGGAGAGAAGGGGGAATTAGGAGCCCAACTTGGTGCTGCTTTAATGTTCTATCTCTTGGTTGAAAGCCTGTAAAGATGGATGAAGTTTAACCACAAAGCAGTCTTCACTTGTTTTCTTACATTAAAAGTAAATGTGAAGCTGGCCAGAAATGGATTTTTTTGGTGTATTTTGATTTGTTCTACTGTATTGCAAACTGCTGCTAAAGGCTTGCCTTACGTTTAGAATTCTCTAAACATTTGTTGGTAATATACAGCTTAGTTATTAGGCTTAGCTTTGTTCAATGAATTTATGCATTCTTCTGTCTTTTGCAGATTTAACAACTTTTCATACCTGGTTATGTTGAATATGGAAATGAAGCAAGATGGCTTGGAACCTGTACAGAAACTTTGTATTAATGTGCCAACTTTAAGCTTGTAAGATTGCTATTGTTTCAAACCCCCTTAAAATCTACCTCTCTAAACAAGCTGTATGTTAGTTGCTATAACTCTGTATCATGAGGGAATCAATTTTATATTCGAGCAATAAAGAGTTGAAAAATTATTTTGAATGTTAGCATAAAGTATTTCAGCTTCTCCTAATAACCTTGGATTGTGTATCCAAAGCTTCACTGTTGTTTTAAATACTATAGAAATCAATATTTTGTAAAAATATTTCTGCTTTTCCAAAACATATAATACAGTATCTTTGTTTAAATGAATTAATGGTTTACTATCAGTATAGTACTCATCGTTTCTACTCTTGTTGTCAGTCATTGTTTGCCTCTAGAAGCATCCTAAATTGCCATTCTCTTTCTATAAGGCTCAAAAAAACCCTAAATGTATGTCTTGGTATACACTATTTACCAATCTAATAACATTTTATGTTTTAAAAAACCAGGTTAGATTGGCATAAATTAGCCAGAAAAGAAGCCAAAAGACTGAAATTGACTACTAAATACTAACATAAGAATGTTACGTACATTTCTTAATGTACGTACATTTTCTTAATGTACATTTCTTAAATGTTACGTACATTTCTTAAAATAGTTTTGAAACAAATCCCATGTAAACTTAAATGCCTAGTTGCATATAGTTTTTATTTTCAGGTCCATAACTTATACCTAGCAGGCAAAACAAGATCTGAATTAACTAAGCTGACCGTATCAGTTTACATTATGTGCAGAAAGATGCTAAGTTGAGAGTAACACTCATTGAAACAATCAGAATTACATAGAAATGTTTTCTGAATTTCATGTAGAATATTGATTTAATATTTGAACAGAATGGTTTTTAAGCTGTAGTTCAGTTTTATATCCAAAATACTTTTCTTTCTATAGCTAGGAGGTATTTAGTGAAAATGAGTAGTTTGTCATTATGTCCAAATGAGGAACTGTTTTGTAATTACACACACATGCATACAAAGGTAATGTGTTAAGGCTAACCTCTAGATGAAGATTACAGATGAACTGAATAATATTGGTCAGATTATATTCAAGAGAACTTTGGTTTTCTCTCAATCCTTAAAGAAGCTCTGTGATTATAATGACAGAATTTCCATTTTTGACAAAAGAAAATAGGGTATTACCAAATTCATTTCCCTGTTTATTCTTTGTATAGGCATTTGGCCCAATATTTTATTTAGTTCCTCATCTAATTTTAAAATAAACTTTGCTTACTGAAAATCAGATAATCAAAATTTCTATTATCACTTTCTAGATCTGGAATTATATTGTTACTTTTCTGCCATTAATGAACAACACTTGAACACACTAATATGTGATAATAGCAATCCTTTCAGTGTAAAATGTTTATTTTTGACAAACAATAACATATCCAACACAATCTTTTAAGATGTAGAATTAGATGTATTTTAATTAAGAAAGAAACCGTGAAAGACTTGTAAGTTATGAAACATCATTTCTGAGAAAGGTCCGTGACCACTGAACAAAAGCTGATAGTGGCTGATGCAGTCTATTTCCTCTAACTTGAAGTCTTCTGTTATTTATAAACAATAATTTTCAGAATTTCCAGCACTGAAGAGAATAGAAATGGCCATGGGGGGGCAGTCCATGTAGAATCTGAATTATCTTTAAGGACATTCAAGAGTTTTTTGCTAATATAACAAATATAATGGCATCTTGGTGTTCTTATAAGTGAAATTTTCTTCGGCTTGTGTCCATTTCACGGCGCTGAAAGACAGTAATGCTTATTACAGTTTGCTACAAAAACAAATATTTGTAAATTTCTGTAACAGAAGTTAGATTCTGGGGCAATAAGGAAACTAATAGCAATTTACAAGATTTTAAAGCATGTCTAGGATGAAAGTAATTACTTCTACAGGTGAACATATCACAACAAACTTAAATCAGCCTAGGTTTAATCTGGACCTTGGTACTTATTCCTGACAAATAAGAATGTCCAGTAATAAAGAGTTACTAAAGAGGATCTTAAGCACATAGGCAGCCATCAGATACTTGTTCCTCCATCTGGGGACACTCACTGCCTTATTCACTTAACTTCAAGCCTGGAACTCAAATCTAAATCTTTTCAATATATAATACAGATGCAAAAGTTTAATTTATCTTCCTCCTTCACATCAGTTTAGCATATTTACACAAAATTCCTATTTGACCTGCTTTCAATAATCTGTTTTATTGTGTTCTTCCAATGGTTTTAAGTTAGTAAGCTCAAAATGCATTGATGTGGGAATATAATACTGCTTTGAAAACAGTATTGCTCTAAATAGGTAAGGCTCTTTGACTGCATTAAAGGCTATCTAAAAATTTATAGCACATTGATTCTGTTCCTTTTCAATTACATTTTGAATCTTTTTTTTTCTAAGTTGACTGCCATGTAATACATTACTATATTTTAGAATGTGATTGTTGTAATCTAGGCTTAGTATTTTTATAAGTGACTTTTTATTAACAAAATTTATATGGAAAAGTTGATATATCAAATATTTAAAAAGAAATCTCAATTATAAGGTAGCGAGAACAAGAGAATAATCTTTCTGGAACAGACCTAAGACCATCTAATCAATTTCCATTTTATTGAGTGGCCCACAAGATACAACTATAGGTAGTCCTCGACTTATGACCATTCATTTAGTGATGATTCAGAGTTTTGAAGGCATTGAAAAAAATGACTTGCAAATGGTCCACACGTGACCATTGCAGCATCTCCATAGTCATGTGATCAAAATTTGGATACTTGGCAACTGTCATGTATTTATGATAACTGCAGTGTCCTGGGGTCAAGTAATTGCCATTTGTGACTTTCCCAGCTAGTTTCCAACAAGCAAAGTCAATGGGGGAAGCTGAATTCACTTAAAAAACAAATCACAACCATGGTAGCGACTGCAGTAAAAAAAGTTATAAAACCAGGTGCAACTCATTTAATGATTGCTATGTTTAGCAGCAGAATTTCTGGTTCCAATTGTGTTCATTAGTCGAAGACCTAATGAAATATATAAGCGATCTTGGGAAAAGAGGGGAAATGAGAGCAGCAGAGGCCCCCATTGGCTTAATGGTCTGAGAAAGAAAGGAAGGATCCGCTCTAATGGACTAACAGTTTAGTGATCGGAAACTGTACTTTGAGACTTGAAAGATTTTGTTAATGTAGCCTTACAGTAGAATTAATTCACCCATTATCAAGAGATCACACATATTACATAACAGTTTAGAAAATTCTTTACTGCAAAATTCAGTCAAATATCAGCAATATATGAGACTGCAATGCTTTATTGAGAGGAATACCTTGTGAATCCATTCATATTCTCCAAATTTAGAGTCAAAAGTTCCCTTCTGAAGAGACCTTAATTTTAGGGTAAAACGTGGGCCTAGTTCTTGAATGGCCACTTTTTTCTCATTTTTGAAGATGTATCTGTTAAAGGCAATACACAGCATGAACACCTACAAAAATCACTTAAAATTACTTGTAGCATAAATACTCACATACTTGCTTACCGATGAAATCTGAAAAAGATATAATCACGCTGATTGTGAAATGTAGCTACTTGTCTGCCAGTAAACTGAGGATCATGAGGAAAGAGAGAAGCTAACATGCGACCAATGGAATGACCCAATCGTGTTGTAAAATTATTTAGGATTATTTCAGGCTGATGTTCTGTGGGATTTTTCCCTTTTCGCTAAAAAGTAATGATAAAAACAAAAGCATTTATTAAGAATGCTAGTATTAACAAACAGAGAAACCGACTGCTAGAATTAACTCACTTTTATTTCTTTACGTAGACGAACACTGCTCATCCTAAAATGAGCAGTTGGGCCTTCAGGCAAATGACTTACTATAAGCCCGTCTATTTCAAATGTGTTAAGATACAATTAAACGTGATTTATAGCTTATACAATCTTTGCAGAAAACATGTTTTTCCCAGAAAATCCAATACTGAACAATACATTTTTGTATTTTATACTTCATGTCCAATTTCAGTTTTTACTAATCCAATAGTAAACTTGCTGTTCTATAGAGATGTTGATAGAAAAAATACTACATAGATTTCATGAAGGATACTTGGTATTTTACGATCTTCATTAATAACAATCAGATCTGTGAAATCCCTTGAAATACATTGTGGAATAATTTTTTTTAAAGCCAGTCCTCTTCTATAGTAAACATGTGAATTTGGAATACATGTTGCTAACTGTTGACAGAATCTCACAGTTCTCTGCCAAAGAAAAGAAACAAGGTTCAGGTATAATTTTTATATTCATGAATAAAAAAAAATCATAGCTGTAAGGAAATTTGGTATACACTTTAGACAGTCTCTTTCTTTGTATAAAGAAAGGATACATCTATTATTTGGACTATGTTAATGACCCAGAAGAACTTGCAGGAAATAAATATTCTGCTATCTGCAGTTCATGAAAAAATTAGCATGATATATTGGCAAGATGAAACAAGTCTAACTGGAAGTAAAAACTGATAAAACATTTACCTTCCCTCCCACTGATAAAAGTTATGCATTCTGATTTTTATTTTATTTTTGTTTAAACTGAAAACAATCTTAATCTTGCCATGGACTGACTATATCAATCAATTTTGGCTATAGTGAAGTGCCCATAAAATTTAAGTCAGCAGTGACTGATTACTATTATTAAATTAAATGCACCCCACTCTCCCTCAGATGCCAACTAGTTTAGATAACAGTATATTATAGCTAATACATTCCACAATCCAAAATATTTGATAGAGATGTACTTTAATCAAATAAAAAATTATCAATTTTAAAAGGGTGATTTACCCCACGAGGTCTGTCAGATGTTGTAATAATAATTTTTGGAATAGTTTTCCTATTAAAGTAAGGAGCAAATTCATCTGTAGCTTCATCCAAGGTAACCTGGGAATATATGATGAATATTGCATGAAAGCACAGTGATATAGTTAATTTACAGGAATTAGAACTTTCCATCTAAAAAATAAAAACCAATAGCTTTGTTCTTATTATTTATAATGTCTCTGTTGCAATAAAAACTAAATAGACACAATCAAGTCCTTAGATACAAGATTGTAAAAATAGTACAGTTACTGCCTTTAGGTTTCTGCTTAAATACATTTAAAACTGGAATGTTAAGGTCTCCTTACATAATCCATTTATCTAAGCCAATATCTACTTTGTCAGCAGGTTTCTAATCTTTCACATCAATTATAATTACATATGCTAGATTTTAAATATAACTAATCTACGATAAAATCTTTGCAAACAGAAAAATTTTCAGACACAAAATTTTTTGGAAAAAATTCTGAAGAACTGAATGTTAATGAAACGATTGCATGAATTTCAGATAAGCATTCTGCCAATTGTGTTACAATATGTTACAGAAAAGAGAAAACACACGCCCAAATTCATTGGCCTAATTATCTGGCATTTGTTTCCTTTAAAACGCTTACAGAAAACTACTACCTCTTCATCATTTGGATCAACTGTGGTTTCATCATATACACGCTGGTTTTCAATAGTTTTTGGTTCTGGTTTTGGTGGTGCCTATAAAATATAAATTAAATCTGAAATGGATAGAAGACTTCATGCACAATTATTCTGTTTAAAAATATTGATATATTTTGGCAATAAGCATCAAAAACACTAGAAAAAAAAGTAGGCAATTTGAGCTCTCATCAGCTGAAAAAAGATCTGTGAGTTGGAGAACAAAATCAACTGAAGACGGTAGACTACCCAACTAATAGCCAAAGTTTGAGACAGAGTAGTTGTACAGTGCAAACGTTAAGTTCTTGAAAAGGGCAAAATATTTGCTAGTGATCATTAAGAAAGGAACTGAAAGTAAAACTATAATTGTTTTAAAGCCTTTAAAGAAATCAACATTGCAACCATGGTTAATACTTTTCTAAACACTGGTCTTCAGAAGAATACTGTACGCTAGAGAATGCTGCAAAAAGATGCAACAGGATTTTGGTCTTACAACAAAAAGAAATAATTGAGCAACATGAATTCTTTAAAGAAGGTGAATTAGAAAAAAATCAATCCTCTTTTACACTATGTGAACACAAAGCCATTTAAAGAAACCAAAAGATAGGAGTGAGTTCAAAAGAAAACAAAATCATTCTTGACATAGCACAAATATAAATTGGAATTTGCAAAAGCAAAGATGGAAGATTGACTAGCAACCATGATAGCTGTACATTATATCAAGCAATTAACAGATGAACCAGTTCACAAGAAACCTGAATAAAACTGTGTTCTGCTTGTGGGCTCCTACTATCATCTGATTGGCCACTAACAGAATAAAGTGCTAAAGCAAATTATAATTGACCTAATTAAGTATCTCTCTCAATTACTAACTCTTCCTTTTTACCTTATCTCCAAGAGCTTCTCGCTCCTTTTTCCTCCTTTTCTTAAGGGCTAATTTTTCCTGTAGGAGAAAAGAAGATGAACAAAATAAGGGATATTAAAAAAATACAGTCATATATCAACTACAGACCATACAGAAGGGAAGCCAGCATGCATTGCTTTAATAAATTCCACACGTCTTGGTATTAAATCAATAATTGGTGATAATAATAAGTGATATTGTTTCTTCTTATGGCTCTGAGAACAATTCATACTGGAGACCCCACCGGGCAACTTAACGCTCAAGGGCTCCAGTTCTCTTATTTTACTAAATTTTGTCCCCCCCTTCCCTTCCCAATTCACTTTACAACTACCAACAAACCTCCCTCCTTCTATTGTGCAAGCTCGTGCTTAAACGCGAAAACTGACTGAAAGCTCCGTCGCCCCTTCCTTCGCACCTTCTTCTGTTGCTGCTTCCAGCGCAGGAACATGAAGTGGCGCCGCTGCTTATTCTTAATTTCGGAGACACTAAAAGTTGGCGGGAACACGGCCTGGCTGGGTTCAGCCGGGTTTCCATGGGCCTCCTCCTCACGAGCAACCTCGCTCGTTTCCCCGGCATTAGGTCGCCCCTCAGAATGTCTCTTTCCCTCACAATCGCCAGCCATGCCGTCTCTTCAGTAGATGACCTTTCACCTCTTCGTTCCCTTCCGGGTTATCCAGTTCTCC
Source organism: Acrochordus granulatus (assembly GCA_032468055.1). Classification (NCBI taxonomy): domain Eukaryota; kingdom Metazoa; phylum Chordata; class Lepidosauria; order Squamata; family Acrochordidae; genus Acrochordus; species Acrochordus granulatus. Next base: position 301,539 of record JANHZU010010526.1, on the reverse strand, counting down.
GTCGCTTGCGTACTGCGCCTGTGCAAGCTTTCCTCTTCGCTCCAATTTAGGAGCCGCGCACCGATTCTGCGCGCGAAGACTCCCTGCCGCTCAGTTTATTTAACGATTAAACGGAAGGCTCCTAAGAAAATATCTCAATATTGACTTGGCTGCTTGCCTGTTTTTAAATTACCGCAATCAACTTCTTTACGATCTTTCATGTAACTTGCAATAAACCATAACGAAAGAGGCACATATGCGCATGCTCAAAGTGCCCTTATATTTGCCGAAAATGGACGGGCAGCGGCTAAGAGAAGAAAGAGACAGAAGGGCTAATTCTGGCTGCATAAGACCAGAACGAGTGCATACAAGTCTAGAATTGAGAAGACAGCAACAGACAGCAAATGCCTCTGCAAAGAAACTGAAGAAACAGTGGATTATTTAATTAGCTGCTTCAAGATCACACAGACTGACTACAAACAACGGCATGATAAAGTAGCAATAATAGTGCATTAGAAGATCTGCAAGAAATGCTATTTGCCTGCAAGCAAGAATTGGTATTACTATAAAACAGAGAAAATAATAGAAAATGAAGAGGCTAAAGTGCTTTGGGTCTTCAGAATTCAAACAGGCACCCACCACATAACATTTCAGACTTAATAATTATTGATAAGAAAGAGAAAAAAGTCTGGATAGTGTACATGGCAGAATCGGAGACTGCAGAAGAGAAGAGAAAGAACTGTAAAAAAATCCCAAAATACAAAGACTTGCAAATAGAAATAGAACGAAAGCAAAATGGCAAAAGAAAGCAAAGGTGGTACCAGGAGTAAGAGGCACCTTGGGTGCAATCCCAAAACAACTGGAGCACTTACTTGAACACCATCAGCATTGACAAATTCACCATCAGTCAATTGCAAAAGACAGCTTTACATTCTGCGATGATATCTTTAACAACATCAAAGAACAGTATCTGCTTATCCCAAGTCCTGGGGAAGGACTTGATAGAGGTCCTTCAGAATCGCCAAATCCAGTCTAAACATCTGGCTGACTGAGTGACAAACATTATTATTATTATTGGTAAAGGTTACCCTGCCAGTCGTAACTGACGCTAGGGTGCGGTGCTCATCTCCGTTTCCAAGCCAAAGAGCCAGTGTTTGTCCAAGGACACTTCCATGGTCATGTGGCCGGCATGACTAGACGCGAAAGGCGCACGGACACTGTTACCTTTCCCACCAGAATAGGCAGTACCTATTTACTGGCATTAAATTTACCTATCTACTGGCATTTGCCTGCTTTCGAACTGCTAGATTGGCAGGAGCTGAGGCAGAACAATAGGAGCTCATCCTGCTGTACAGCGATACCGGGTCTTGAACTAAGGGCTGCTGACCTTCCATCTGGCAAGTTGAGCATCTTAACCACTTGCGCCATCGCGCCTTGATATTATTATAAGTATTTGAGAGACTATTATGAATTTAATAATTAAATGTTCATCACAGTATTTGTATACTTATACAGTATTTGTCTCTTATTTTTGGAGTAGCCTGTAACCCTCTAAACAAAACCTGTGTCACACCTCTCCGAGTGTACAAGATGTAGCACACTATAGATGCAATGCAAATATTTCTTCATATCAACTATTTCTCTTGCGCTATATTGAATAACCTCTCATTTTTTATTTGCTCTCCAAAAGCCATATTAAAATATGTCCACGTTTACAGGAAGTGAAATTATAACTATTTGATCAAGCAAATGTAGCCAGAACTTACTAAGGTGAAATTGGAATCCAAAGTACTGCATAAAAAAAATTGTCCTCATTTTAGGAATATGTTTGATGCAATATAGTGCAACATAACACATGTTGGAATTATCAGACTCTCATCTATCATCTCAAGATAGTGCGCTATATTTGTTCTAAAATAATTGCTGTACAAGCTGAATCATATTCCACTACAGCAGGATTTAATAGAGCTTTTCTTTGTTCAAAAATACATTTGCAAATAAAGACATTATAGCATTTTTTGGGGGGGAAGAAGGAAATAGTAATTTTTTACATATTGTTACATAAAACACTGGGGAAGTTCATATTCAAAGCTTCATATGCATAGGTTGCAAATAAATACAGATGCAATATTTTTGTGGACTTTCTCTTCCTCTGCCCCAAAAGATAGTCCAGAATATTATCCTGTTAATACATATATACACAAATATTTGTATGTTTATGTTCAAGGAACTAATGCCCTGATTTAAAAACTCTGATAAAAAATAATAATTATCAAAACAAACCACTAACAAACCTTTAAGGAAAGTAAAGAGCCTGTCATCACATTTCTATGTGCAGAAATTTAAGACCATTGCCCCAAAATGTACTTACTTGTGATTTGTACTTTGGATACTATTCCTACAGCCAAGAATTGTCTAACACCTTGTCTCTCAGAATCAGCATTTTCTTACCAGAAGAACAGCCTGTCTGTGTATCTGGGAAATGAATTCAATCTTGGCATCCTATCACCTAATTGACTTGTAACAGCTCTTAAATCTTCTCAACAACTAATATTTCTTAAGCAGAGCATTAGATTAAAGGCAGTAAATGAAATATTGTTTTGCAAAATGAAGTATGCTTCTGAAGCATGCTTTGTTTGAACAGCAGCTCAGCCCCAAAATCATTATTTTCCAACTAGAAGTATGTCAGATAGGAATAGAAGCATACACAGATGACTTACTCATCTGAAATGAAATCAGTAATAATCTTTAAGCATTTGTTTAATGTGATTCTAAAATATTGTTAAAGTCCCCAAACTATATTTTTCTATCACTTTGTAGTGATTTCATTTTTTTAAAGGTCAAAGTTTAGACAGGAAGCCAAAGTAAAGGAGATCTCTATACTTATATTACTCTTATTGAAGGAATTCTGAGAAACATAGGGGATGGACAGGGTTTCTAAAAAAGTTCTCAGCATCCCTTTTCAAGCTACAGTTCCCAAACATCTTTGGGATGTGCCAGAGTTTGAATATCAGTAGGACTGTAAAGTGTAGAAACACATGAGGAATCTCTTCAAACATTATTTTGGGGTTTGTTATTTTTGATAAATCAGAAATGGCCCAGATATTTATCTTGAAACAATCTGATATTCTCAATCTATTTTATCTACACACTCTAACCAGATTGGTCAATTATCTTTACAAATCCTCTGTCATTCTGGCAGGCAGCAAGTTGGCTTTAAACTACCAGAATTTCAAGATAGAAGAGCAGAGAGCTTCATTTTCCAGTTGCTTGTTGCCAAAGCAGGCACCTCATTTTGTCCAATGATATTTCATAAATTGTGTGGGATATCATTTTGATACGGTAGTGAGCCTCTGTGTACTTAGACATTCCTGGCTCTACTTTTTAGGACTGAAAGAGGGCAAAGTACTATGCTGGGGATTTTTCTCACTTCTTCAGTTTTATACAGGCTTTACTATCAAAAAATATGACAGAATACAGAGCGAAAAACCATTGTTGCCAAAACATTTACATGGCCAGGAAGTCACCAGGAGTGACTTGAAGGAATCTTTTTCTTTAAAACAGAAAAAAAACCTCTTTATCAATATGTTAGTACTAGTTCTCCGTATACTGTTATCACCAAGATTAAGTATATCAGGTATCAGGAGTACATCTGGAATGTGCAATTCAGGAAAAGCCAGAAGTATTAATAAATTTAATGGCTGCAAATTGTCTGTTGTCAGAGTCCTGGGGTGGAAACGTGTGAAATTACTAGGAGTTATGCTAGTTATGACACCAAAATCATAATTCATGTGAAATTATCAGTGTCTCTCTTCACATAAGATTTGCTATTCTGATTTTTTCTTCAGACAACAAAAAAAAAAGGTTCCTGAAAACAATTTATCATCATTAACTGGTGACTGAAAATTGTATCACACTCCCAAATTTACCACATTGCTTTACAGGCAATGTAATGATTTCAGGGATAATGACCTGCAGTTCTTCCCTGGTTTTGGGATCTTCATCCCATTATGGAATTGGTTGGAGGGAGATGAAAGACAGGTAGAGGATGGATGGATGGATGGATGGATTTTGGGAAGTCAGCATACAAAAAGACTTTGCTCCCACTTTGTTTTCCCTTTGTTCCCACGGGAAATCTCTCTTAGAACCATCCTCCACACTATCCAATAGAAAACAACACCCTATTAGTAGCAAAATGAACAAACAAGCTCTAATTTTTCTACAAAACTGGAACAAGAAAGAATATGTAATTCAGAACTTCCCCATCTCCGAATTTAAAGAAATTTCTGAGATGCTTTCACATTAGGATCATTAATATTCCTGACATGTATTTATCTATTTGTATCCCACCTTAATTATTTTTACAAATAACTCAAAGCAACAAACTTATGCAACACATCTTCCTATTTTCCCTCACAACAATCCTATGAGGTGAATTCAGCTGAGAAAGAGTAATTAGTCTAAGGTCACCCAGTTGACTTTCATGGCTAAGGCGGGACTAGAACTAACAGTCTTCTGGCTTCTAGACCAAACTTGCTATTATGCTTTGATTATTGACTGTCAATATAAATTTAAAAAATAATTCTACACTGTGCTTGATTAAGTATCTCATGGACAGATCTGCTCTTTCTGCCTAGCCATGTGGTTTGCAAAATCTTCTTTGCTGTACTGTATTGGGATAGTTAGGATTAGGGACAAGGGAAAGAGATGTGAGCTGGGAAAAGCAAAGGTATTTTTATTCAGCCAAGAAATGGTTCTAATAAGGACCTGATCCTAATCAAGGGTGCAAATGCTGATAAAGCATTTATCTCTGATTGAAAGAGCAACAGCCTCTTACAGCAAGAGGGGGGGTGTACGTGTGCATGTAGCAAAACAACAGATGCAAAAGAAAATGCAGACGGCTCCTTCAACTGCAGTAACAGGTGGAGAGGAGTAAGGAAGAAGAATGGAAAGAGAGGGTGAGGGAAAAGAGAAGGTTCCTTAGTAAAACTGAAAGAGAAATGACTGCATGTACCTCTTCCACCAATTCATCTTGCAAACCTGAACTCTTAATAAAATGAATACTTATACATCAAATGAACACAGATTTTGCAAATTCTGCAGTACTTTGTTTTACAGAAACTTGGCTCTTTGAGAATATTTTGAATACAACCATACAGATCCCAGGCTTTCAGATTTTTGGAGCAGACCATCTGATTGAGACATCTGGAGAAGAAAGGGAGGTGGCATCTGTGTTTATATTAATGATCTATTGTGCAGAGATACCAATCTGCAGTACAAACTTAAAAGCATTATTCACAAAATGCAGGCTATTTTATTCACCAAGGGAGTATGCCTGATTGCAATATATATCCCCCACAGGCTCATATTGGTGAGGCGCTACAGAAGTTAACTGACCTAATAATTCACACAGAACAAACATTTCCAGACTCCTTACTTACAATCTTAGGAGATTTTAACAGCAAATCTTATCCATGAACTGCCTAGATACAAACAGCATGTCAGCTATCCCTCTAGAGACAAGAGTATACTGAACCATTGTCATACCACAATAGAAAATACTAATCTGCAATATGTGCTGCTATAAGAAAATCAGACCAGTCAGTCATCCACTATTGAAGAAAGCCATCAACTAGCAGAGGACCTGAATGTGTTCTACTGCAGATTTTAGAAACTACCACCATTACCTAACAACCTAACATAACATTACCTAACATAAATGCTAACAACCCCATCATAACACATTAACAATAGATACTTCCTCTACAACCACATCCATCCCTCCATCTGAGCTCTCTTCTTCTCTAGGCCCCTTACCCTCTTCTAGGTCCCTATCTTTGGTGATTCTAGAAAAAGATGTATGGAATCTCCTCCAAAACAAAAAATCAGGAAAACACTTAGACCAGATGGGGTTACCCCTTATTGCCTGAAAACCTGTGCAACACAATTGGCCCATAGCTTTACACATATTTTCAATAGATTACTAGAGCTGTGGTATATACCTTCATGCTTTAAATGTTCTACTCTCATCCGTTTCCTAAGAAAACCTCCATCAGCAGGCTGAATGATGACAGATCCATAGCCTCAACATCTGTAATCATGAAGACCTTTGAAAGGCTAATGCTAACCCTTCTGAAATCAATCACAGATTTGCCGTTAGACCCTCTGAAGTTTACCTATCAGGCAAACAGGTTAGCAGATGATGCTGTCAATATGTCACTGCATTATATCCTGCAACATATTGACTCTTCAAAAACCTATGCAAAGGTCCTTTTTGTGGATTTCAGCTCAGCTTACAAGCTCAGTTTAACACCATTATCCCAGATATTTTCACTACAAACTGACTCAGCTCACCGTACCTGTCCATACATGTAAGTGGATTGCCAGCTTCCTGACAGATAGGAAGCAACAGATTAGGCTAGGGAAAATTACATCCAGTACTTGGCAATTAGTACTGGCATTCCTCAAGGATGTGTGCTCTCTTCACTACTTTTTTTTCTTTGCACTAATGACTGCACCTCTGGAAACCCTCTGTCAAAACTGTGAAGTAATCATATTACACAACAATCACTGGACTCATTAGAGATGGAGATGAATCTGCATACAGACAGAAGTTGATCGGTTGGACCTGTGGTACAGTCAGAATAACTTACAGTTGAATACACTTAAAGCTGTGGAAATGATAGCGGATTTTAGGAGGAGTCCTATTTCTCCTTCCCTCATCATACTCAATAACACAGTATCAGCAGTACAGACAATCAAGTTTCTAGGCTCTATGATCTCCAAATAACATAAACACCATTATTAGGAAGGCACATTAGAGGATGTACTTCCTGCATCAACTCAAGAAATTCAACCTGTCACAAAAGCTGCTGATACAGTTCTACAAAGGAACCTTTGAGTCTGTTCTTTGTACATCTATAACTGTCTGGTTTGGTGCAGCAACCATGCAG